>JAYKXP010000225.1:0-56142 GCA_037176845.1 Paramarasmius palmivorus | reverse complement strand
TATGATTTGGTCGTTTTTATCTTGTCGTTTTTTCTCCCTTTCCATGTTTCAGACCCTATTTGTTAGATTACTAGCTAGTACTATGTGAAACTATTGTCGGGCTACCCGCGACTCAGAACCGCTGTTTTGCTGACACGTGACGCGACGCGTCTTGTTCTTCGCCGTCACACCTATGGTTCCCAGTCCGACCGGCTAGTTAGTGGGCGGATACACCGGGTTTACCGCCATCTACATTGGGCAAAAACCGTTATTTCGGTACGCAAATATCTCTGAAATATCTTTTGCAGTACACGAATAATTCCACTCACCTGCAGCTAACTTTTTCCTCTGGCACTTTCGACTCTCGCGGCTCTTGTCAAACCGCTCACCTTCCTTTTAGAGAAAATTCAAGAAATCGCACCATCACCGTCAACGTCATCTCACACATCGTGCTCCCAACATTCACGATGACCTCGGGCACCCATGTCCGCTGCAGTCCTCGTCCCCTTTTCCTTCAATGTTACTGCAACTGAATCCTCTCAGCATTTCTCCGCCTCACTCTATGCGCGCGTTCTGTTTCACCAGGTTCGTTAAGACTGCCCCTTGAATGGATATCATGTCCATGAGTCGTATTGAACTCGAGATAAGCTGCGGAGCTCAATCAGGTATTGGGGCGGGAAAATGTGAACTAGTGGAAGCCCTAGGGTACGTTTCTCCACCTGTATGACTCGCTTGAGCTGACGTTCCTTTAGCGTCTCTTATTCACTTAGGCCGAAATGGAACTTGACTTTCGCATATACTTCAGTCTTCATATTCTTTGTTACCCTTTTGCTTGTTGCTCTATCGCCCTTCAATGCAAACAAATGGTCGCAATGAGTCATCGGGCGAATGCGGTCAACAGTCTGTCATTACCAACGTTTCATCAAGTTCTAATTCGCGATTCCTACTCCTACTTTGTAGTGGGACAGCCTTGCATCGACGCGTCTACTTCTCAAGGCCCTTCCACACCCTGTGAATACTCGATTCCCGGGAATCCACAGATGCCGAGGTGCGAACTATGAGTACTTTGACTTGAGGGAGAAACAGTAGAAGTGACTGCTGGCTCTTTGTGTTCGTCCACGCGCCTGCCAAATCTCATGCCTATCAAGCTTGACTGTAGTTTATATACCGTTCTCTCTGTGCATTTGCTCGCTGAAGCTCTCTTTGTTGATGTGGCAAGTACTCGCTGAGATCTCGACTGTCTTGAGCATTTTCTGGGTGTTTTGTAAGTAGTTTCGTAGTGCGAATGTCTCCGTAATGTTTATCACAAATTCACCTAGTAGTGAGTTAGGACAGATAGCCTCTACCACAATCCCGGTAATGCAATGCCTGTGTCACACTGGCGGTTCGTCGATGTCCATCGACGTCCATCCCTCGCGCAAACATTCAATCCAACAACTACTATGCCCCAAGATTATTTTAGCTGCAGAATAGCAATCAATGCATGTTCCAAGTAATTAGGATTCATTTCTGAATTCGTATGTAGCATAGGAATCAATGAGTTTGTTGTGACGTTCAATTGTTCTTCGACGAATTGTGCTTTTCTTTACCAATACAAAATCATCGAGGCAGCCAAGTACTTGTATATAGGTCAAATAGTGATCTACTGACCGTTTTAAGACAGTGAGCAAGTTACAGTGAGTGGACGTTGTAAAATGTGCAAAATTTGCGTTGAGGACAACATTTGATTGCACTTGATTCATACTTTGATGGCCGCTAATGTGCTCGAACAAACGTTACAACACAACCACTCGTCCAGCTGACCAGATCTTGACAAGACAAGAAGATAGTACTTCTAGAAGCATATTCCGAGTGTTGCTAGCAAGATCGCTTCAGTGGGACAAGCTGGAGACCATAAATCACTTTCTGCGTGGAGAGTTTCTAGGTACCCGTGGAGAGTTTCAATACATTTCGTGTAGCTGGTTTCAGCCTTGCTTTACGTGTACCCGCTGCTCCGTGGGTGTTAGTGGAGTAAACGAGATGATGGTTAGGCTATTCACGCTCGAAGAACTGAGCAAGAAGTAGAATAAATCATTGATTTGCCTCAAGTGGAGAGTTTTTACTTATGAAGCGCCGAAGCGTCTATTGTTTGAGCCAAGTTTGAGCGAGTTCAGTACGTTCAGTGTGAAAACGGTCTTGCTACTTATGTCAACATGTGAAAGCTTGAGATTTAATGCTTCTTATCCGTGAATACGACATCAAGGACAGTTCAACCCAAGTTGACCTCTGGTATGTGAATACTTATTTATACTACTAGGTACATGATGAGTTAATGTATGTGCGCGTTGCCGGAGAATCCTTTGGATTCTCGAGTCACCCAATCGAAACCTCGGCGCGCCTGAAGTTTATCCAGAGGCCCGTCCATCAATTGAGAAAGGGGAGCGCCATATCATCTGCGGGTAGAAATAGGTGCTAGCGGTTACTGTGAGTCGAGTCCAGCTTCTTGTGAAAGGTAGAATGAGCTAAGCGTGTTGAAGGCTGACCTAGACGAAGTATCAGTGGCTTAGAACTGGTATTGGGAGTATATAACTTACTGCTGCGCGTTGTTATTCGGGTAACGTGTCGATGCGCCCTAGATACCATGCACTCCTACCAACTGATGTGACTTTGGCATGTATAGAGACCAGGAAATGTATGATCGAGGAAGATGTGTGGTCTTTGATCTGGAGGTGCTTTGAATTACTGGGTATCTGAACAAAGAGCTGTGAGTAAGCTTCAGATTCGGAGACGGTGACGCACCTGAGGCCTAAACATCCCAAAAACTACCCACTAACCCGCTCGTCTCTACGCCTATGCCTAACGGCAGAATGCCTGGACCGATTCCTCGAGGAGTACGTGCTTGCTTAGGTTGCTAGGGAACATCGACTTGTAGATTGTTGACTGAACCGGGCATGTTATGGCGGACTTGGTACAGGGTTAAGTTATAAGGAACACTGAAGGGGAAGGGAACCACAGCGTACGTGGGTTGTCGAGCTCGTTGGTGGTTGGGAGCACTCTGCGTGAGACGACGCTAACAGCGATGGCGTGATTTTTTTTTTGGATTTTCTGTAAAAGGAAGGTGAGCGGTTTGACAAGAGCCGCGAGAGCTGAAAGCGCCAGAGGAAAAAGTTAGCTTCAGGTGAGTGGAATTATTCGTGTACTGCAAAAGATATTTCAGAGATATTTGCGTACCGTAAATAAACGGGTTTTGGCACAAGTTAGTTGGCGGATACCCGGTGTATCCGCCCACTAACTAGCCGGTCGGACTGGGAACCATAGGTGGCCGTCATGTCGGGTACAAACTCTTCCTCTCCTAGCAGCACCACAAGGCTTACTGTGAGTTGATGATCATCCTTTTTTTCGCGTTCTAATGCAATTTTTCAGGCCTCTCAACAAGCAATATGGGACTTCGTGGGGCAGTCCAGCGATGAGTACCACAAGAAAATGTCACAACAGCATTTGACGACTGAGACCAAAGCCGCCATGGCACAAGACCTCCTCGACCAGCACGGTTCAGTAGACGTCGTTCTCTCGTTTATGCGTGGAGACAACATTCTCAAGGAGAATAATCCTTTCCTTCGTTTAGGGGTACGTCGTTGAGCACTGTCACATCATCGTACACCTTAAACAGCTCTCTAGGCTCGCTGCCCACCACCAGAAGTTCAATGCAAATCAATTGAATTCGACAATATCAAGATCTATTACCATCCCGACGACGGTGTCATATTCTTACCTCAAGGCTCCTACACACTATACATTGCACGTCCTGGAAACCCTCCTAATCAGTGTATTGATTGGCTGAATGCAGGAATTACCATCACTGCTTTGGGACTCGACAATCGCTGGGGTGATTGCAAGATTTTGACGGTTCCTCCGAGTACGAGACTCCGGATCTCCTATCCATACTTGGGCTCGCGTCGCATACAAGAAGTGGTGCTTCCTTCACGGCCGACTATCACGACTCCTGGTATCCCTGTCCATGTCCTCTCATGATCATTTGTCGTACTCTAAGTTGTGTTGCAATGGGACGCGGTTGGGTCAATGGCTGTTGTGATGGTGAACGATTCTTTGCGATTGGAATGTATTGTTGGAAGAATATGACCATTTTGGTGTTGAAAGTATACTAGCTATCCTGAATCCAGCGTCTTCGTGCGAGTCTCCAGGGCACCAGCGATATCTATCGTGCAAACTTGATACAATTTCGAGCCTTGAGCCAAAGGACAGGGATAAGATGATTAGGGTTTTGGTTTTTGGCGCTGAAGCAATATTACAACTGGCACTCTGAATGTGGGAGCTTCAAGGACAGAAGGTTACTGGTAAGTAGGAAGGAAGGAACGTTGCCAATGCTGTGCACCTGCCCTCAACTCGAACCGCGCGCTTGAGCTTAGCGCATCTCCTTTTCACTTCCGTACATCCAGTAAGTACCCTGAATCTTGCTGTCGAATTGCACCGCTTTCCATTCGCGTTCTGCGCTCATTGCTGAGCCCGGCATGCTATTTACACCCAACTTGTATTGGTAGCACCGTGGCAGAGACTGTTGGTGTAGCGTTGACCTCTACGGTCAGGACCGAAACTCATACATTCGACCTGCATTCGACTCATGGAAATTCCGCCGACGCCCAAGACAGCATCAGCTCTATGTTGCTACTCCGCAGTTTCAGTCGCTGATACTGGTAGGAGACAGACCTGTGCCTTCAGCAACAGCGGCGCGGCTCCGCAAGATCGACACAGAATGATAGTATTTTGCTCATTTCTCTATCGTGCAATGCGTTTTCTTTCTTATTCTCATGTCCCTACCATCATCGTCCCCCATGTCGTTCAAAGAGTGCCACGGTTCCGTTATCAATGGTGGAAACTTCAACGCTATCGCAGGGTCTCAACATACCTACAACGGGGACGTGGTACAATGCGTACACAAGGAGGACAGGTTTAGGACCATTCTGGATGAGGTGCGTTTCTCCGTGAAAGAATCTTTGCTTTTATTGATATGTGTGCTTCAGTATCAGGAGGTTCCGGCAGGAAGAGTGTATCTGAAGCGGAAGATCGCAGAGACCGCCATGCGGAGAAATGAAAAAGGCTGGAGAAACTTGAATGCTCGTCAAAGCGTCCACATTGCTAGAATTCATGGTGAAGACAAGGATGAAGAGTTTCTGTATGTTCAATACAGTGACCCAGACGCTGCTAAGGTTTGGCTACCCTGACCTCCAATTCTGTTGTCGCTAATATCCTCTTTATCTGTGAAGGTCTGCAAGTTAGATTTTGACGTTTTCTCGGCCGTCAAGTGAGCGATATATGCCCCCACCTTCATCACTATGAGCTGATGATTGCGCAGGGACATCAACTATGTTCAGCTTTTTGGCTACAGCAACTCGAACGCCATACCTGCATTGGTATTCTACGATGGTGAAACCGACTCATGATCTTGCTCTGATAACTTGTCTCAATTTCAGGCATGTTGTAGCGCTTGTACCAGTGTCATATATCTGGGAACGGAACAGGTTCTCGCCAATTTTGTATACCTATTTCTCCTACCAAGTAAGTTCACGATTATACCCTTCCTCGCTGGTCTTGACTGAGATCGTTTCACAGGCGATTGTAGTACAAAACTTGGATAATACATTGGTATGACACCGTCTGGTTAATTTTCTAAAACTAATGGTCAAATACTAGTCACCTCAAGCCCTTTGGGTCGACCCAATGACTGGTTTCCTGCGAAAAGGACCTGTCGTCGAGCTTTCCAGCAACACTGATCACGTACTCGCTGATTTTTCGACCTGTCGACAACAACGCCATCTTCGAGTACCTCAATGAAACGCTCTCTGAAAGTAACATGATTCAGGGACTTCGTCTTTCTCGTAGAGCCTCCTTTGAATGGCCAGACGACGAAGACGCAAAATTTATCTTGATGTCTTTGCCCGGGGCGGTTTACCGCCGAAACACCCTGGAGGTCATTGCTCGATATCCAGGATACAGGGAGAGATGGTATTATGGGCTCTGGGAAAGAGGTTCCGTCATACCGGATCCTCTGCGAGGAGGTACTGCTATTATGCATGATGCATCAGTAAGGTATGTCTACAATACCAGTAGAATGAGTAGCCAAGCTGATTGTGAATGTAGATTCATGTTAAAGCCATCGGAAATAAAGGATCTTGGATCATTTGCACTATCTTATGATATATGGCCCTGGCAGACATGGGACGACCTTGTTGCATCGTGGTTGTCGCAAGCGCATGGTATTTTCGGCCAACTCGGAATCGGAGAGCAGGAGTGGGGAGGATCTTGTGAGTCATGTTTATAATTCTCTTCGAGATAGTGACACTGATAAAACCATGTGCGATAGCCATACTCAGTGTCGTTCATCTCGTATTCGAACGTGCCGAGGCGCAGGAGGCGTCACCTCCCACAGGCATCTCGAATGATGTGCCCATCTACCTTTTCATAAGACCACTTCCACGTCCGTGCGACGATGAAAAGCGGTGGGATGCCTGGCTCAAAGGATCGAAGTACTTCTGGTCGTTTGACTGCTCAGGGTCAGATGAAATACCGGATCATGAGCGGCTGAAGCTGGGACTGCCGTTCCTCGAGGCAGACCTTGGAGTGTGGCATCATTCGTGGGATCGCGATGCCTATGATGTCCTTGAGATGATCCATCGTTCTCGACGTTTTGACCCCACATCAGCGGAGCTCGCTAGATCTCTTAGGCGCCTAATTCTCGAGGTTGTCGGTGACGATGCACGCTTCAAGGAGCTCAACTTGAAGAACTCGAACGATGGTGAGCTTTTGTCTCTCACATGCCAATACTTGGTTTACTGGCTTGTCCCTAGGTGTCGATCTCAGACAAACTCAGCGGTTCCCAATGACGTTCCCGAACAGGATTCAATGGCTACGGATGCACCGATCGTCCTATCCATACTTGAAGTGGTCGCCCCAGAGGTCTCAGGAGCTTGTAGGTATCATCGATATTGACTGAGACTGGAACTTGTCATAGTACTGGTTGTTTTTTTTTTTTTTGTGATATTCAAGCACGACGGCTCTGGTATACATTGGAATAGCAGGCTCCAAACATCTAGCGGTTGTCGGGGTTGGTTCTACGTATGCGGGAAATGAGGCGCTTGGGATACTTTGCGAGATTTATCGTAGGTTGCATTCTACCTTTTTTCGGGTTATACCCTCCAGATTGCAATGATGGCAAGATCGCGCCGCCTATGTAAGTAACCATCTTCCTTCAGTACAGCAGGAACACGCGCACTTGTAGATTTCGGCTTACAAATTACAGTTTATGCTTGCTATGATATCAGGGAACGACTCTTACTTCCTCCCCGTTGTACGTTGAGAGTCAAAGTGCTCGCTAGTGGTAGAAAGTAGTGACTAGAAACACGTCTGCAACTTCGCATGAGTCGACAACGATGAATTTCTTGAATTCAAAAGGTAACTCACTCTGTTTTCGCCAGACGAACCATCAACTCGCTCTCGTCCTCAGTATAAATGTGGTTTCCCACATTTTCAGCCCGTGACAATCATGATAGTAGACATTCTAAATCTAGCCTTCTCGATGAGCAGAACAACGGAACAAACTGCATTTTGTGCTCCACCTCATATGATGTGAGCCTCGGGGAAATACATACGGTATACTTTCCAATAGAAAGAGAGGCCGATACACTGAGCCTGGACAGTTCGCGTGCGATCGAGATGGTGGATTGAGGTCAACGTCCGGTGAACATGGATAAGCGCCCAAGAAACAGCCGGCTCTTCCTTGGGTCTTCCTTCCTTCCTTCCATGTTCCCACTTCGAGTCCAATGTCGACGAATCGCATCTAGCGCGCCGAGATCAAGGGCTGGAATACTATGTACACGCTCAACCAAGTACAAGCGCTTCAACTCAACATCCACTTCGTCTGAGCCACCTCGACCTCAGCGAAATGTTATTGGGGTGCGTGTTTCATTCCTCCTCCGGTCGTTAGCGCTCTAAACCTCCGTGAATAACAGGTCTTTTCACCTCTCTCGGCACTATCTTTGTCTCGGTTGGCTGTGGACTCTACTTTTACTTCACACACGAAAAACAAAAGCTCATTGAGCAACGGGAGAAGGAACGACAGGCCTCGTCATATGGGAGACCTAATGTCGGGGGACCGTTTGTGTTGACGGAAGCGAAAACGGGGAGAGATTTTACAGAGAAGGAGTTGTTGGGCAAGTGGTCATTGGTGTACTTTGGGTTCACAAATTGTCCAGATATATGTCCGGCAGAGTTGGACAAGGTGACGAGTGTTGTTGAAGAAATCAGTTGCGTGTTTTCATCGTTTTCTTGCATAGATTCATGAAATCTGACCGTTTCGTTTCGTCTTGTACGTTTGGTATAAAACTACACGTCGAAACACGAATCTTCAACAGAGAAAACACATCCGGCTCTACCACTTCAACCCATATTCATCTCTGTCGACCCTGCTCGGGACACTCCTTCCCAAATATCAACATACCTAGGAGACTTTCATCCATCTTTTATTGGGCTTGTAGGAGACTACGCCAAAACCAGGGCCGCTTGCAAAGCGTACAGGGTGTACTTTTCCACCCCTCCGGACGCTGACCCCAAGGGTGATTACCTCGTGGATCACTCGATATTCGTGTATTTGATGGACCCAGGAAGGGAAGTTTGTCGAGGCGTTTGGGCAAGCGACTGGTGCTGAAGAGGTGGTTGGGAAGGTTATGCAGGCTGTTGAGCGTTGGAGGTAGAAGGAATATAGTAATAATAAGCATGTAATACAGCCCATCTCAGTCTACATTAAACACACCACTACTCTGCACGCGGTAAACATGTACACAAGAGACTTCCTCTCAGATTTGAGCGCTTAAAGGCTTATAGTCTCTTGACCTCCAACTTCCATCATCTGATTGCAGTAACACGGCTAGTATCCTACGTCTGCAATCCTTCATTGCTACTTTTCCTCGCCGGTATGTCCAGCTAGACAAAAAAGAATATTCACTGACGAACGTCACGGGTCTACCAGTCATGCGAGCCTTTCGCTTCCAACGTCAAACCGTCCCGCTCATTCCGCTATCCATGTTGTATGTAACCCGAGCCTATTCTTTTACACCGTCCTCAAGATCAACTTCTTTTCCATAGCGTCATGGAGCCGAAGATTCTCCTGGAGGCTTAAAAATGCTTGATAAAACACAGATGTAGACTCGACCTCATTGCACCACAGACGATGAAGGCTTTGATATTTTGGGACTCCAGCACTTGCGGGTCTCCTTTCTCTGCCAAAATCTGCTACGGCCGCTCCAGCGGACTACTTCCAGCCCAATTCCACCGGAGTGAAGCTTCAAAACGGGTATGAACGCGTGTATATCCAGGTGAGCAGTAGCGGCATTATAGACTCTTGTGTCTTTTACTGATTCTGCGCAGCCATTCGGAAATCATGCATTCCGCGTCCGGGCTTCCATCATGCGCGATCCTACAGGCAACGAATGGTCAGCTCTCATCGACCCACCTCTTGAAGGACCCGGCGGCAACCAAGGTCTAGCGCACGATACGACACTCCCATACCAATCCAGTTTCACTCTACGAAACGGCGATCTAGTAGCCAACATTCAAAACGGTAACCATCTCCTTCCACCGCGTCGAGCCCAATGGATCTACGACCCTACTTACTGGCGAATTCGTCGACACCAAAACACTTCTCCCTCGGTTCTATTTCCAAGACTTTCGAAGCAGCAGCTTCGAGGCTTGGTTCTCGTTTAGCTCTGATGAAGACGAGCAGTTCTATGGAACTGGTCAGCAAGCATGCTGCAATGACCACTCGGTGAATAAGAAAGGCCAGGTGGTGGATTTGATGAATTATAACTCACATGTAACGTTGCCTGTATACATGTCGAATAAGGTCAGCATTCGGTGTTCCTTCGTTTCTGATGCGATTTCTGATGAGAGTTGTTTGTAGGGATATCTGCAGTACTTCAACATGCCTGGTCAAGGTCGTATTGGTGGGTTCGACGTTTACTCGGTCCCTGGAATGGCTTTTGACTGGGCGGTCGAATAGAATTCGGTCATCAACGCACGCGGTTTGTGGCTAGTGAAGCTACAGTGGTGGATTATTGGATGTAAGCAATGTATTGGTGGATTCTGTGCCTTGTTATTTCAAACTGATGGAGTATCTGTTTTACCACAGAACTACTGCACCGCCTGGGGATTATGATTCCCTTCAACAGCAGTTCACAGCGGTCACGGGTCGTCAACCTACACCGCCGGATTTCATGCTCGGATATCAACAGTCAAAGTTGCGGTATTTCAATCAGACGCAGGTTGAAGATCTTGCGCAACGGTTCCACGACGAGCAAGTGAATGTCTCGCTCATCGTTGTTGGTGAGTGCGCCTCATTATTTCGTACCGTTTCTGACTGACACACATAGACTTTTTCGCGTGGAAGTTCCAGGGCGACTGGTCATTTGACGAGTCTGTGTGGCCTGATCCTGCGGCTATGGCACAACGTGTCAAAGAATTAACTGGTGCAGAGATGATGGTATCGCTTTGGCCGAGTGTGGAGGACAAGTCGGTGAATTACCTTGCTTTGCAGCAGCAAGGTTTGTTGGCGACGACTAGAGATGGAACAGGAATTCAGGATTCGTTTGAGGGGGTTTATACCCGACTTGGTTCGCTTGTTCGTCTATCTCCTAGATGCATACTCACTGAGTACATGTACAGTTGATTCGACGAATCCGGATGGACGACAGTTCCTTTGGAAACGGCTTAACGAGAGTTACTTCTCGAAGGGTATACACAACTTTTGGATTGACCAAGCTGACGGTGAGATACTGGCTTCCATAAATTATAGTGAACCTTTCTGACGTGACTTTCCTGATAGGTGGAACGCTCGGAGAGCCCTTCCAGAATAGTAAGCGTAAACTACCGAGTGGGTTTTGATGGCTAATTCAGCATGCATAGACGGCCAGGATCTAATCCGAGGCATACCTTACTCGCGGACATTCACGCAGTACTTCATCGGCACCCAGGTTGGTCCAAAGAAATTCATCTGGTAGTGAATGAAGAGCTGACGCAGATACGTAGGAAGCATCGGGCAAATTGTACCCCTGGTTCCATCAACAAGCGATTGACGAGGGGTTCCAAAACCTCACTAAACCAGAGTTATCCGAGTTTGAGTTGCCTACATCATGCGAGTACTTGTCTCTTACTCGATCGACGTTTGTCGGTGGACAGAGGTTCTGCTCGTACCTCTGGAGCGGAGATACGGATTCGAGGTTCGATGTTCTGCTGCAGCAAGTTACAGCTGGTGTGTCGGTTGCGGCTTCAGGTATTTCGCCTGGACATTGGACATTGGTGGGTTTGCTGGGTTGAACATCGATATGGATGAGGTGTGTGTGTAAAATGTTAGTATCTGTGTACTATGGCTGACGGTGAACTGGCCAGGGGAAGGAACTGTTTGTGCGTTGGTTCGGCTTGGGAACCTTCTTGCCCTTCGTGCGTCTCTTTCGACTGGATATTGTGTTTTGTGTACTTACTTAATTTGCTTCAGATGCGAGTTCATGGGTAGGCTTCACTCAGCGATACTTCAAGCAGCGCACAATCTCATCGTTCATTAGAACACGGTCCTGTAACCTAACAAGGACAAGTACACTACCCCACGCAAACCCATGCCCTAATGAGGTACGGCTAAACACTGCTTTGCCCAAGACAAAGCTCATGCATCCTTTACTAGCCCTGGTCTTACGGAGAGGACAACTTTGTCGTCACGAAAAAGGTCAGCTTTGTTCCATGACCTCGACTCGGGGTGTACTCACCGTGATGACAGTATATCGCGCTTCGCTATCAACTTATACCATATGTCAAGAAGCTCTTCCAAGATCTTCAGGCGACGGGGAAATCCATCATGCGGCCACTCTACTATGACTTTTCGTCTGACCCCTTCGTGGCGAATGCGACGCGTTTCAACGAGCCTACGATCGTTCATCAGTTTATGTTTGGTGCGTTAGATCTCTTTCTACCTGCTTCGACTAGCTGATGGGGGTGCTAGGTCAACGGTTACTAGTCGCACCAGTTGGAGAACTCGGTGTTACTACTAAAGATGTGTATCTTCCTCTGTTGAGCGATAATACGACCTGGAAGCATTGGTACGCCAACTTGAACCGTTTGATGTTGAGTTGCATTGCTGATTAAAAATCTCATAGGTGGACAGACGAAGACTTTGGTAGTGGAGGAAAAACGGTGAACGTTGATGCGCCGCTTGATGCTATCCCTGTGTTCTACTTGGGATCCAAGGACGAGATTTTGAGTGGTTCCGTTTGAGTAGGCTGTTCAATGACTTGATAAAATGCCGCTGTATATTCGCACTTCGTCAATGCATTCGCGTCAATATAAGCTGTCTACAACTCTACATACACCTCAATTGGTAGTAACACGTTTCAGATCTACAGTGGGCGCGCGTCTTTGTGATTTTGATGTGGACACTTGGGCTCGCAATCCCTTCGATAACGCGCGTCCCTCCGGCTGTGATAGACATCTCGTGGCCGCGAGTACGCGTCTTCGGCACAATAGTCCATTATCAACGTCCAATTCCTATTTAATCCCATACATTTGTAGCGAGTTCGTTATATCTTTTATATCCTTTTCCTCATGGTTTGCGATTCAAGACAGTTCGACCCAGTAAACGACATTCCTGATCTCTCTGGGAAAGTGATCTTCATTACAGGAGGCAGGTGTTCTATTCTCCGCTGCATTTACGGTACATTTCTCTAATGCAAGTGACTACTACAGGTACAGCAGGAATCGGCAAAGCCTCTATACACCTCCTATCCAAGCACCATCCAGAGCACATCTTCTTCAGTGGACGTAACGTCCAAAGCGCCAGATCACTCATCGAAGAGGTCAAAGCCCAAGTCCCGGACGTTCAATTGACTTTTATCGAATGCGACCTCGCGTCGCTACAATCCGTCAAAAAAGCCGCACAAGAATTTCTCTCCCTCTCATCGCGACTCGATATTCTCATGTGCAACGCAGGAGTTATGGCTTTACCTCCTGGTCTGACCAAAGACGGATATGAGATCCAGTTTGGTACCAACCATCTCGGACACGCGTTACTCATCCGACTACTCCTTCCAACACTTCTTCGTACCGCAGAGACAGGCTCAGACACTCGGATTATCAACCTCTCTTCCCAAGGACACGCCGGCCACCCATAGGTGGTATCCTATTCGACGACCTCCGTACTACCCAAGATATGGCGTTCTTGGGTCCCTTGACGCGGTATGGGCAAAGCAAACTCGCAAATGTCCTCTACGCCGCGGAATTGGCGAGGAGGTATCCTGGTATCACGTCGGTGTCCATTCATCCTGGGGTGGTCAAGACGGGGTTGGTTAACGGTGCGAATACTGCGACTCAAGCGCTCACGTACATGTTTGCGTGGCACCAGATGGTTCCGGAGGAAAAGGGAGCGTATAATCAAGTTTGGGCGGCGACTTGTGATAAGAGTAAGCTGCTTAATGGGGGGTATTATGAGCCTGTTGGGGTGTTGACGAAGAAGAAGAGGGAAGGTGGGAATCAGGGGTTGGGTGAGCGGTTGTGGGAGTGGACGGAGGCTGAGTTGAAGGATTATCTTGTTGAGGGACAGTCGTAGGATTTGAAGCGGGTATTGGATAGGAAGTAGGCGTGTATGATTTGTGCTTGTGAATGTTTGATATGAAGATTTATTGCTGTTTCGTCCAGTAGATCCTCTGTGTTCAACGACCTCTGAACGCAGAGACGCATGAAGGACTGAGAAAGAGGTGGTTATCGCCTCTGGGATTCTTGTTGAGAATTGTGGGTATATTCGAGAAGAGTAGAGCTGTATGAGACTTAGAACGCGGTCTCGATAGTCCTAGTAGTAGAACCAGTCTCTTTCCCTTGTTGACACTCTGCCTGTGCGCGTCGTGGGCATCGAGCAATGAGGAAGTGACGATTGCAAGGCGCAGTGGTCGAGACCCTGGTGATACTTGGCCGGAAGCAGTCCCTTGGGAATTTTCCGACTCGCATCTTCTCCCGGTGAGTGTACCGCAGAACATTGAATAACGAATCAAGCCGGGAGCGACGATATGCGTAGCTTGCAAATAGACGCTCATGTGTGAGGAGCTTTCCTTGTTGACCACCACGATACTTTTTCCCCCGAGCACCTTTTCTTTACCCAAACATCTCATACACACACACGGTTAGGCTATGAGACACCTCTTTGACTTCTCCTGCAAGTGACAACCCTCAGAGGTACGTTTTTACTCGATTCTATTGTGATTTTGGAGTTGCAGCTGAATAGATTGAAGGATATAAGAAGGCGGAAAGAGCCAGAGAAAATGGATGTATGGAACTGAAGCGCGCAATGCCAAAGGGAGGAAGGTTTGTAACATAGGGACTCGGAGCAGAAGCGAAAGGAGGAGCAGGAAACGAAAGAGCGGGAAAGGAATGGAGTGTAACCGATGGATAATGGACTTCCACTCTAGCTCGCAAGGGCATTGGAAGAATTTGATCAAAAGAAAGAGAAACGCTGCAAGCAAGAGGAACACAAGGCAATCGTCGAACCGTCGTTTGAAAAACTGCAGACAGGTCAAGAAATACGATGACGGGCTAGTCTAGGGCGGCAAGGAAGATATTGACACGCTCCTAGTTTTCGTATGTGCAGTTTCTATTGTTATTACAGTTTTCTCATCCATGATTGAACAGATTGTTTCTCTGCAGATTTAGTTCATTCTTTATCGAGTCAAATTAATGGCTGAACGAAGACACCGTTATTGTTCTCCTCTCCTAGCAGTTCAATGAGACCGTCCACTTCGTCGATCCCACGAACTTTCAATCCAACGAAGTTGCAGAAATTCCGCCGTCGCTCGCGGGTAATACCCAGGAAAGCATCGATATACACGTTGTGGAAGTCAGGGCGACACACCGAGCGAAACTGTTACACAACGTACCACGCACATGATCGATGCACCGCTGGCCCCTTTGCTTTTTCAGAGGCTCAAAAGGGCAGGCTGGTTCATCCAAGACTCCTACGAGCATTTTCTGCCAGCAGAAGTAGCGCATCCAACCGGATGCACAAAGAACGGGATATATATACAGTCAGTCACAAGAGCCGACAAACCACCTCTGATGCCAGTGGTTCTCCATGGGAAGATCCTATTCCGCATCGAGACAACATTCACCGGTAGCGATAGCCACGTTGGCTCTGGATCGCAGGATATCGTGCATGTTGATGAAGTTGTCTCTTCACTAGCTAGAGAGCCCCTGCAGTTGGTGATGACGCGGGCAATTATTGTCAGAGGAAGACCGTACTGACCAAGGCTCGGGGAGCGTAAATGGTAACGGTAACAATCCTGGAGCCTCTTATACTTGGCGAGTCGCTAATCCTAATTCCACGTTAGATCGAGGGGATCGAGGGGACCATAGTGAATGGGACATTAGCGGAAAATGGTGCATCAGGTTGGGCTGGACAGGACCCGACCTAATCCCAATACGTTATACGTGTATTGTCTTCCCTATGATTTGTTCTAGATACTAGGATCGGCCTGCACAAGAAGATATTTTCATGTGTTCGTGTCTTACGTGTATATCGCATTGAACCATCCTCTATCATACTTGCTCTCATACATCATATCTACCTCTTCAATGAGCAGTTATCAGAAAGAAGGAGGACTGCCCGAACTTGAATAAGCGCCTAGACTTTCCACCGTTACCACCACCATAAGCTATCAAGTTATTCGGTTCCATGGCCTAGCGGAGTCCTCCACACGAGTTGGCGTGTTCATCAGAATCGAAGCCTGATCCAGACGACATAGACTGCTCACAATGACATAGGGTGGAGCGTACATTCCTTCTGTCACTGGTGTCAGCGATAACAAATAGTGCAAGAACGAGGACACCTATCTCCCAATTCCAAACCTGAACATCTCACGCCCTTTGTCAGTGGTCATGCACACGGTTAGTTCTCAAGAGAATTCATCCAAAAGTCCGAAGCTCATGAACTTGCAAGGATCATAATCCGACAAGAGGAACAAACAATGGCTCTGAGGTATGTGCCCTCTTTTGACCTGGTAAATCTCTATTCCAATTGTGTTTCCAGTTGAAAGATGGAGCGGGGAGGATTGAGGAAGAGAAGGTGAGGATCGCCTACTCTCAGTTGAACATGGACTTGGAGAGGGAGCATAAACTGCAGCGGCAGCGGAAAGAAGCTAGAAGAAGGAAGGAGGAAGAGGAAGATGGGGCACAAAAGCGGAAGAAATTGGGTGCCGACCATTCATACGAGAAACTGCAGGTAGAAGTCAAGAAATATGATGATGGAATGATTGCAAGCTACAAGGAAGATATCGACACACTGCTAGTTTTCGTACGTGCAGTTTCCGAGTCATTCTAACAATTTTCTAATCCATGCCCAGGCTGGTCTTTTCTCTGCGATCGTAACCGCATTTCTCATCGAATCATACCAATGGCTGAGCGAGGACACGACTGTCATGATCCTCACTCAAATTTCCCAGCAGCTCACCGGAACACAGGAGCAACCTACACCATTCACGCCAGAGGCGTCTTCCATCCGTATCAACTGCTTTTGGTTTCTTAGCCTCATCCTCAGTCTCACATCAGCCTTGTTTGGTCTACTATGCAAGCAGTGGCTGCGGGAGCATCAGCGCGACGTAGTAACACGTACACCAGGGGAAGATCTGGCACTGCGACAGTTGCGCCGAGATAGCTTTGAGAAATGGGGTGTAGCATCGTTTTTGTCGGCGCTCCCCATTCTCCTTGAGATCGCGTTAATGTTCTTTTTCGTTGGTGTTTTGGACCTTCTGTGGACACTACAGCTCGTAGTCTTTAGCATCTGCCTTGCTGCAATCGTGCTAAGTGTTGGGCTGTATTTCCTCACCACGATCCTGCCTACAATAACAATTCCACGCGATCAGGCTCGGTTTATCCACAACTTGGATGAAGGCCGTAACCCCCTCCATGATTTCGGACAGCTGGCTTATCAGTTTGTCTGCCCATACAAATCCCCTCAAGCATGGGCTGTCTACAAACTCTTGACCACATTCCCAAAATTTCTGCTGAACATCCCCCTCGTTAACAATCTCACTAAAACCCATTTCCGTCCTCTGTGGGATCACATCCAAGCCCAAACCTCCAGTTGGTCGATGCTTGACCTCCGGGTGGTCAGACAGTTTGACCAGGAGGTCAAGTTCATCTTGCCCTTTCAGCTGCAGGTGTATGAGCTGCATGCATTGCACTGGGCAGTTACAATGTTTCGTGATAGCCCATCGATGATCCCTCATCTCCAGAATGTGCTGGAAACTCTTCCCCGTTCTGTGGCGTTCTCTGCTGTTCTGAATCGGTGGGATATCGCGATGTGGGAGGTAGAGGACCTCGAACTCGGGATATACCTCAGGGTTCCAGACTTGTATGAAGGCAGGCCAAAACCCATCACAAACGATCTCCCCCTCCATTCTCAGGAGGGAATCGAGCTGTTATTCCACCACCGCCTTTGGGAAGCCTATGTCAAGGTTTCTACCATGCTATCTTTGTCAGATTTGCTATCTTTGTCGGATTTTAATGATTCCTACCGGACTTTCGTCCAGAAGCTCCCAAAATCATGGAAAAACTCCGCGTTCATCATTCCCCTACCTATTGCGATCACATCCTGGTCGCATGAAAATCCTTTGGTTCGAGAGCAGAGCCTCGGACTCCTGCGAGATTACGAGGATTCTTGGAAACACTCTTCAGGGTGCAACGAGGAACGACACAACGCCGAACGGGTGGCTTTTGCTAATTCCCTTGCGGAGTACATTGTACGCTCAGTAGAATCGAAACTACCGTCGGTGTTTTTGACGAGCAAAAAGGGGCAGGTATTCATGAGATTCATTCATGACGAGATTATAATTCGTTCATTGTATTCTCAAGACGGATTCATTGACTGGCTTTGGAACGCTGCGACAAAGAAGGTTCAGGAAGTCGGCCAACTACCTGACAATTACTTTGCACCTCTCCCCAAACGCGATGATCCACCTCAATTTGACCCTGTCCGAAATTTCATTGATACTGTAGACCCCCAATTCGATAATCATCATAACGAAGACGAAGTACCATCGTCGCCCGTTGGTAGTGTCACAGAAAATATTGATATTCAGGTGCTTGGATCTTGTGGCAACGTGACGGGCGAAATCGCCAACGATAGCTTAGGGAGTCACCCCTTGCCACTCGGTAACGAGGAGCCAGCCAATCCTGGAGACTCTGCAGTTCGGGCTGCAGAGGGCATCGCTGAAGGTTCATTAATACCTCTCTCAGCTGGTGAAGATGAGCCTGATGCTGTTGCAGCATCGGATACCGACCAAGATCATCCTAAGCAGGCTACTGAGGATGGTTCCCAAGTCGTTCCCTCGCCGTTAAAAGGACAAGGCGAACGAGCCAAGGACAATTGCAAAGATCAAGGGATCGCATC
Source organism: Paramarasmius palmivorus (assembly GCA_037176845.1). Classification (NCBI taxonomy): domain Eukaryota; kingdom Fungi; phylum Basidiomycota; class Agaricomycetes; order Agaricales; family Marasmiaceae; genus Paramarasmius; species Paramarasmius palmivorus. Next base: position 37,700 of record JAYKXP010000225.1, on the reverse strand, counting down.
ACTGCCTCGCGAGGAGCACAGGGAACGGAGAAGAGACGAAGGTCGGGGATGGAATATAGTAAATGACCCTAATCACTTACGTATGCACTGGTTCCGCCCTTGACCTGCTATCGTACTGTTACTGGACGAGCGAGAATGGTTTCATTTATCAGACCTGGAGAAACGAAGAATCTTGCCGGAAGAAGTCCATGAAAGGGCTATATTTGAGAAGTAGACCACCACGGCTCCGAGCACCTTCTCTTCGCCCAAACATCTCATACAAACACATGTTTAGCTTGTGAGATATTCAAAGACCCTGCTCATACACGAATGATGGCTCGGAGGTGTGTTTTCCTTCAACTTGATTGTGAGTTCCGAGTCGAAGTAGCCCACGCGAATGTGCTGTTTGGGTTCTGTGGCCATTGTATACACAGCAACTGGTCTGGCGAGCGGCAAGCTTGAAGTGTCGAAGTCGTGTAGAAGACTCTTCCTGCCAATGCTAGTGAAAGGAAGAACGGTAAAATCAGCACCAATAGCACATCAGAATCATACGACCTCACCTCTTTATCCTGTCCAAGAATGTATCTTCCATCGGTTTCCTGAGCGTGTCTGACACGGCACATCGAAGGGGTGTGTTTGGGTTGATGTTGACCGCTTCAGGCATGATTGCCCCTGCTACCGATCCGAGTTAGCAGATGCTTTCATGTGCACCGCGCGAAAGCTAGAGTTTCAGTCTCTAGGTGTACTACATACCCTCACTGCGTCACCGCATAGCAACCTTCCCATTTCTAGCCCAATCTCAGTAAGGACCTGTTGTGCAACAGCGCTCTCTCTTTGTGAGTCCAAGACTGGGCCTATACCACCGGCATCGATTACATGATCACTGGACGTTCCCAATCCAACGAGATTGGGGAGATGACTTGAGACAAAGATGGCTCTGGATCCGGTCTTTGAGAGAATTGGAGGATGGGATGGGAAAGGGACGGGTTGCGAGTCAAGAAATAGACGAATAGTTGGCAGTATAGGCGATTGTACATCCGATTCGGATACTTTATCAGGTATGTAGATTGGGTGCAATAAGGAGCTTCGAAAGGCTGAAGCTGGGAATGCGCGAGGTTGTTACTACCGCTATTCATACGCCTATGAACATGCGTGAGTAAAAACGCGACAAAAAGGTGAGGAACGTTAACGAGTACTGACCCTGAGGCCTGATCGTTTGCTGAGAGGACTAAGTATAGGTCAAGAGTGCTGCATGATAGACTGTCAGTGGCTTCTATAGCAGGCTTGAAATAGCTTGAAAGTTGGAACTCACTCTCGAGTCCAGGCAACCGATAGCTATCCGCTGAGCTCGTGAATTCGAGGGATCAACGTGTTGGGGAAGAGCAGAAGTACGTAACACGTCACGGTCACGGTCGAGTCACGGACTCGCGTTTTCCGCTTCGATCATCGTCTCAATTCCTTGACCACTGGCTCTGAAGAGACAAGAACTCACAGGCAGGGTCAGGCTCGGATGTCATTTAGAACAACAACAAGCTACTGTATACCAAGGCCGCGACACGAGATGGCACGGGCACAACGAATTTGGGATATGTGAGTTTTGAGTTTGAGCTTTTTCGCGTTTTTGTCCCTTGAAAGAAAGCCTCTTCTAAGCCTCGTTGTTCTTCCAGTTCGTTATAGAAGATCTAGAAGATGACCAGATCTACGGTTTTCGATCGGATGTTCAACGGACAAAACTCATTCCGAGCTTTTCGACGCACTCCATTCCATGTCGGGAAGCATCAAGAACCAGCTTAACGGATCATTGGATACTACTGCAGCGATCAAAATGCCGAAAAAGGACACGGATTTGCACTGTGAGGGTTGGTGTTACCAAGAGTGAGGATGGTCCAAGTGACGAGTTTGCGACTGTACGAGTTTTTGATCATCTCTATCTACGCGCTACTGTTGCTTATTACCACTTAGAGATCCAAAGGATGCTCAAAACACCTCTCGTCAGGCATGGTTTTTACCCGGAAATTGTCTTGCGCCCATGCAGGACATGCGTCAGATGCGGTCACACTTCTATTCCCATATGCATCATGGCTTTGCTAGGACTTTGAGCCTTGCTTGTATTCTGCCAGCCCCACGGTGACTTAGAATTTATATCTCTCTAATAATGATCCCGTGCTCAATATACCCCAGACTCCAGATACACCTTCCCCACAACTGGAGGTCTCTTTGCCAACGATCTTTTGGTGCGATTTCCACTAAAGGTAATTCTCTAATCGTTTCGCGTTGAATATTTAATAAATAAATTGCAGTATCTCAATAAATTCAGCTTTGTTTTACTATTTTCTGCATTCCTAGACAAACAAAGCCTAACACGATCGAGAGGTATATAAACCATGCTTTCCATTCTTGCCCTGTATTCACTTCTCAACTCAGAACCATCACCAACCAAGCAAAAATGACCCCTTTCGCCTACGCCCCCGCAAGCCTCGGTCTCAAAGTTGTACTCATCACTACCGCCATCATCGCCTTCTTCGCGCTCTCTGGCCTTGCATTATACAGGCTGAGGACCTCGATGGCTTCTCGCTCTCCCGTCGACGTCGAGGTAAGTTGCTCGTTGTCATTGTCTCAGAATATAGGGGTTGACTTGATATTCTCTTCAGGTTGCTGTCGACCAAATTCCAACCCAATCTGTATCACACCTGGGTCTTCGAGACACCACCTGCCGCCCCATCTGTGTGCACGCCAGTGTCAACCCCAACACTGGGTCAAACTCCATGCTGTCGGCAACGCCCGACTGGTTCTGCTCCCAGAAGTCTCCCAAGACCATTCAGCACCCAGACTCTGGCCTCATCGCGTCCTCGTCATTCGAAGGTTGGGCGTCCTCACTGTGCGGTCTCATTGAAGAATTCACCTCCGGAGAACGCACCCAAGAGCCTGGCCTGGTTGTATCCTCCTCCTTCGAGGTCTGGGCCGCCAACCTATGCGAGCTCATTTCGGACTTCGCCTCCCCAGTGCTCTTCCGTTCAGGCTTCACACCACTTATCGACACCTTTGACGATGACCCATACATTTTCGATACCTCATACGACAACATGTACGAGCCAACCGACAACCTTCCCGATATCATCGTGACTGCTCTGTCGTTACCGCAGATCGCAGAAGATACATCTTATGAGTCCTGTGAACCGGCCCTTGTCACCTCGCCTTCGTTCATGGACTTAGCAGCTGAGTGGCTCAAAGAACTTGGTGTTGAAACTGAAGCAACTTTCGTCATTGAGGATGACGTCGAAACCACAGAGAACATCCCTGTCGCCCTCGCAAATGAGCTTCTGGTTGCGTCCACCGAATATACACAGGACGAACCCACCCTCTCATTGTCTCTCCGCGACCGCTCCATCCTGTCCAATGAGGAGCACAGCATTGGTTACACCACACATCATGACCATTCACAATATCTTTCTCCTACTTCGGCTCTCTCGCCACCACCCGTTGTTGAGGAACCCATCGTGGAATGCGAGCCTGAGGAGACACTGAAAAGTGTCTTTGAGTCGGACTCTGAGGACGACGAGACCTACTATTCCCGACGACCCCACCTATCTCGAACAAAACAACCATCGCCGTCGATGTCGTCCATGCTTCGCAGCATTGTTGAAAAGCGCAAAGCACAGCAGAACCGCTAAAGAGTCTGCTAACTGTATCCCAAGTTGAAACAAGAGTGGCGCCATGGGGAGTCGAACCCCAGACCTCCTGATTACATGTTAGGTGCTCTAACCACTGAGCTATAGTGCCTTGTCTACACAACAGAGCATGCCTCACTATATACACATTGCATATGCGACCCCACCTAAGGGATACACCAACATATGGGAAGCCGATGACACTTAAGTCATACTATTTGGCGGTATATAGCTATCATGATTATTGTGCAACACTGAGACCTGGACGTGCTAATATTCCCTATTCCTATAATCCTATCAATCCTATCTATACCAATGTAGCACTCCAATCCAGGCCCAGCATAACACCGCCGAAAGGAGTCTAGCGACAAGGAAAACGGAGATCACAAGAAGCATTCTCGTACTACTACCAGCAAGCGTCGGTTCCTCTCAAAGGCCCTCGCGACCCCTTCTGAACCCCGCAACCCTATCAAGGTCCCGACTATCAGATTTACGCCGCCAACACCACCAAGAAGATATACGAACAGGAAGAATGAAGATGCAGGAATGGGTTCGGAGACGGAAGGAGTTGTAGAAAGATTTGCATTTGTTAATGATAATGGACACTGTTTCTTCTAACGCCTCGATACCGATACCTACACGATACCCTAGTAAATGATACCATGATGGACAATGCCACCTCTATCTCAATGTTGCTTATAATTCATGATGTTTACATTCTACATTCTCTACCTTCCTTCCTTTGGACCTAATTAATAGTAATTTTTTGCGTGCTTCGTTTCATTCAATCTCTGCTTTGCATGTCCGACGTTTCCATCTCCCAGGTTATACTTGCATAACATATTTCGAATCTTCGTCCAGTGGTAGGACATGCAGAACGTCAATGTCCTTGACTTTGCAAGGTCGACCGTCGAATTTGATTGGGATTGCTTGTGTCGTTAACGCCTGAAATTTAGAAGCTCGAGTGCGCCACAAAGGTAACAAACGGGAATAAATTGATGACCAGATTCGAAGTTGAATCATCACCTCTGGTCGGAAGAACAAATCCAATCCTCGCTCATGGCTTTCCTGCATAGCATATGGGAGTGAGTGTGTCTGCTGTTCCATCGCACCGGCAGACATGGTGACACCGGAAAGATTGATTTGAGCTCCAGATTCAACTCATACCTCAAAGAATAGAAATACGTGGTGTCATCAAGCCTCCGTTATACCTCGATTCGCATACCATGCTGACTAGTACTTGAACTATAATCCTTGCTCTCATTCTACAAGTTGGTCATAGCCTGCCTCATAAGCCAACTACGTACTGCCACAGTCAACGGGTCCTCCGGAACTGTAGGATCACCTTCCTGCAAGCTCTCGATTCTTTCGTCGATCAGTCCCTCATATTCTGGAAGAATATTACTGCCCATACAATGTACCCATAAAGTGCGCCTGAAATGCGCCTGCAAGAATGGTAAGTTGTCCTGTGTCAATTGAAGCGAACAGTGTTTTACTAAGGTTGCTGATTCCGCGGATATAGTGGGGAAAGTGATGATGCGATTGTTCCTCTGGAGTAAGAGTAAGCTTCGAACTGGGACTGGGACGAGGGTACATACTCACAGTAATGTCGATAGTAAAACATTGTCTTCGGAAATCATCCACGAGTGTGCCAGGGAGAAGTATGAGATTTTCTGGACAGATGGAACGATCCTTGTCTAAATCTGAGCTCATCTTGAGATATTAAAATATTAGGGTCAACAACGAAGCTTAGTGCTTTGTACACGTACCCAAGGACACAAGGTGGGAGGTAAAATCCAAATCGCGGCTGCGTCGTCTTTCTGCCTTGCACCCTCAGGCTGGATGGAGCATGTAGGTAAATATCCGGAAATCGGAGGCTTTAATGATTGGTATCAGGTCAACAGTGCGGGAAATGCATCCTCAAGAATGTGAATTACGCACAATTTTCCTTCGATTCACCTTCTCCCATTGTTCATAGATATCAGGGCATCCTCCACCGATTCCGTAACACCCATCTTGTTCCAATTCCAGGAAGCGATAATTTCCCAGTTCCCATAGCTTGTCAGGATCAATGTCTTGATTATCCCATGATTGATCTTGACTTGAAGTTGGTGAATATAGCAAAATGCCATCATCCGCGACTTGGCAGGGAACAGCTCTCATAGTCGCATTGGGATTGTTCATGATTATGAGGCCGAGCCAATGAAACACGTCGCGCCTTGTTAAATGAAATCACCTTGTATTGATACCTGAAGCAAGATAAGTTCAAATTGTGCCATGGCCCATGGTTGCGTAGCCAGTGAGCGGGACATACTAATAGCAAGGTTTCTGGGATGGACGGGTTCTGTGACGAAGAAAAATGTATCCCATACTTCAACGAGGGCTTTGCTGGATAGCATGTGGGAATGAGTGCAGTCCCATTGCACTGTGTTGTGGTCATGGTGTACCTTCATCGTAAAGAATGACGAGGAATTTTTAAGGGGGTTTTATATAATTATCTGCCCACGTGCCCATACCATGACAGCCAAGCGAAATGCCCAAGGCTCTGTGGTGTAGTGCAGAGAAGGCGAGGAAAATTATACCTCTAAAGGGAAAAGATAGTATATAACATTGGGAGCGCACTGAAGCTTTGTGATATCGAACATCCAGCTGCGTAATCGATATACAAGAGTTGACTGTGTCGGACAATACTACCTCCGCTGAAGTCACGACTGTACAGGATGATCCACTGAAGGTCTTTCTGGCCTCTTTTCTAATGCCGACGCCCATGAACTTGGAACAGATCAGCGAGTCAGATAAGTGTAAGGTGAAGGAGGTAGAGAACTTGAAGACATACCGAACCTGAACGTAACTGCATCGAGGTCTTGCTTCCTTGGGCCACCTTCTTCACTGCCTTGTTCTTTGTCAATTACTCCGATAGGATGTCGAATAAATATGTCGACAATAACTTCGTAAGGCTAAGGATGAAGGTTATCGTTGGAGTTCCTAGCCCAAGCCAGTCTATATAGTATTGTCGGACATGTAGCTGGATTGCTTCGGACATATTTTCCTTGAAAACTTCATGCTGAAGAATAAAGGTATTCGAAGAACCTGCCCTCGAGGACCAGAAGTTGATGGTAGTCGATCCCGATGGCGCAGAGAGCTCTAATCCTTTTTGTTCCAATGTCAGCATTTTTAATCGAAGTACGCTAGTCTGTACATGCCTAGGCCCAGTGTTCTCATGGCAGATAATGCATATCCAAGACCGAATCTTGCGAACAAATGATGCCGTTGGGGAGGCTAATGACGCGCTTGTTGGGCACTGGCGAGAGAGGGCAGAATATCTTGCAATGTCAACACGTTGTTTTGCTTCAAAAGATGGGTTAATAGTATGATATACCACGAGAATTGTGGTACAGTACCTGGTTAAGCCTGAGAGCTTTTGATGGTGGTCGTTATCAGTGGGATTCCCAGTGATAGTCGATACCGCTACACCCTTGGAGGTAGCTTAGACCTCTTCAACATCTATGTAGCCCTGTTGAGGAGTTCGGGAAGGCATTCAATGCGGCTTCTGCGTGATTTTGATGGACGGTAAATTACCCTGAATATTGCAGCTTCTTCAGGGGCATTCGCTGGAACTTCATGGAAGGGAAAAGCTGAATTCCGAAACCAAGGATGGATGGTTGAAGATTGCATATGCATTGCTAACGTTGTATAGCAGTACATATATGCTATTCCTATTCCGATCAAAGTCAGTCTATAGAAGTAACAAAGAGATACACCACGCACCTATAGCGCTCATAATGAGGGGTACTACCACACCTAAGGCCCTGGGCGGGAATCAACAACACGATGCCTCCGAATGTGACAGGTCAGCTACCAGCGTTAATCACAGCCAGCTACCGATTCGTCTCTCACATCCCTCAACAGTGTCGCTGAAAAGGTCCGCACAGAGGGATAACATGGAGAATTTGAGGGCAATGTCAATGAGCTTCAGGACATATTACGAGTTCGGAATGAAATGGAGACTCGTTCTTTATGGTGGCATTTTGTTGGCCAATCTATTCGACAAATTTTCCCACGGGCTTTTACTCGGCTCGGTTCATTCGGCTTTGCGTTTTTGGTTCATTTTCGGCTTTAAACTAAAATCATTCCAGTGAATGTTGACAGTTTCCGATTTTTTCTGAGAGGGCCAGTGTGCACCCGACGGTATCTTTATACTTGGAAGATTCAATCTATAGGAAGGCAGACAAATTGTCAAGGGGCTAAGTTGAGGTACCCACACCGTTTAGCCGGTGGTCCGTGAGCCAACGGTGCGCGCAGTTAGTTCTTTCTTTCTAACCACCACCACCTCTGCTTTTGACAACCTTTTCCCTGCATCATGCCAGACATTCCTTGGTATATTTCCTCCCTCTATAATAACCAGCTAAAATAACTATGGTCCTGCAAGTGTTCATAGGCATTGGATCCCAGTATGTTATCAAACCCCCTCACAAAAAACCATTGTTCATACCTTGGTTTGCAGATCCAGTGCATTTTGGCTTGAGTTGAGTTGAGGTTAGAATAGGTACGTCTCATTGCTTTGGATGCTCATACCAATCCTGATCTCGTCTTCTAGAAGCCTGAGCAATTCATGAAGGCAACAAGAACTCGGAGACGATGGTGAGGACGACGGATAGACTAAGACTGGGCCGAGTTGGGCAAGGGGTTGCGGGCAAGGCACATGTGATTTAGTGGGACATGTGAGCAGGAAGTTTGGTCGAGTCTAGATAGAGCTGATGGACTTAGTGGTACATAGCGGAATATATGACTTTTCTGATTCTATCCAATGAACATGAGCAGGTGGAACCGGAAAATGTACCAGGACCAGCCCTGTGCCAAAATATCAGATACCACTAGAAATGTCGGTCCTTCACTGACTTGGTTCTTCATTGGTCTTCGATGGTGTTCCGTATTCAAGTTGTCGGAAGACAGATACATACCAACAGATATTTTACACTGGGTGTGTGACATTCCCATCCCATTGAATACATCGTCACAGTAGCGAATCGGGAAGCTAGCATTGGTTGTGCTTATAGTCCGTTATGCAGTATCTCCTTGTTGCGAACTCGTACCTGTCGGTGTAAATCACCGACCCACATTAAGCTAGTACACGTGTCATTGTTTGTACTTATGTACAAAAGGGCCGAATTATCACACCGTCGAATCGACTATGTAGTATGTACATATGAGTTACACGCACAAGTCTTGCCCTAGACAGTATAAGAACTTTGTCAAAACTCCTGCTCTTTCCTCAAATCTTTCACACTCAGCCAGCACCAGTTATCTTCTCTGTGGTCTGGTGCATGGCATCTACCCAGTAGCTTGAATGGTTGCCAGGAATAGGAAGTGTCGGAATCAAAAAGGGTATCTCGACTGGGCCTAGAACAGTACCGTCCCTACCCAGCCCCCACAATGCTTTTCAAGGTTGACAGACACCATCACTAGTGAACGGTTTGAATCAATACTGAGGAATGATGAGAAAACAGCTAATTCACGTACACCAAAGAAGTCAAAGGTACCAACACTCTCAGAAGTGTCCCGTTCAATATGTCGAACTAATCTCTGAATACCATCGTCATCACAAGTGAGTGAAAAAGGTCATAGAACGTGTCGCGCTCCTCGCTTGAGATGATTGTCTTTCGCCAGGCCTCAGGAAGTGGTGTTTGGGTATCAAGGGGCACTATCAGTGGAGAAGTATCGACCCATTCCTCGCAAGGGCGACGATAAGGGATATTGTTGAGGTGTGACCATACAGCCATCTCATCCATGTCAAGTGCACCCTCTAGAAGATGCGCAGAATGGCGCCAGGGTTTTCCTGCAGGTGTTCCGATGACTGGAGCACGTAAGAATGACTCCGTTCTCTGGATGAAAGCTTTGGGTATTCTTGATCCAAGGGTCTAATGAGATAGTTCAGCCACACACCCAGTTGAAACAATATGATTCCTAGACGCACCTTTGCCCACGAAAGAGTCTCTTTCCAGGTATTCAGAATTATCCTGAGTGCGAATACACCATCAATGTTGGGTCTGTATCCCGAGTTCATGAGGGTAGTTGCGGCAGGGAATGGATCAAATAGGTCCAGGGCAGCTACCAAGTCGTCACTGGGTGATTTTACTTGCTGACAGAACAGAAGACAATGAATTAGTGCATATCGGGGCAAGCAATGGACCTTTTGGACATCTGCTTCCCACAACAATAGTGCCGTTGCGAAAGAGACATCGGGCAGGTGATACAATGGGTATATCTGCAACAGTACAGATGTAATGCGTAGCAGAGGCTGTGCGAGAAGGTCGAAAAATTCCAACTTTGTCAGTGCCACAACATGATAGTCTCCTGAACAAATGGGATCTGACAAAAATTCCGAAAAGGAAGCATGCAGGACAGTTGTGTCCTAATATTCATCTGTCAGTACTTCGATGACAGCATGCAACCTAAACAAAAGAGCATGAACTTCGCCACTTTGTAGCTTCAAGAGAAGCACAAGGAACATCGAAGACCGCCAACCAAAATGTAGGTCGCTGCTGAGTTGGTCGCTAGGCCATGCTAAAACAAGGTGATCACCTGTGGAACGGACACTAACACGGCTTCCACGAGTCCAGCCTGTCTCAGGGTGGTACTTGGGTGTGATAAGGAGGGAACAGATCTTGGAAACTATGTCCCACTGCGTGCACATTGTCAGAATCGGGTATGGAGAGGCCAGGAAGTCACTTACCCTGCTATCTAGTACCCAGAGCAAAGGAAGAGACTTCAAGGTTTCCAAGTGCTGCATAGACACACAACCTATGAGTACAAAATTCCCAAAGCTAAGACAAGGCAACACGGCGCTTTCAGAGTCTCGCATCCACCATTGTCTGTTTATTGTTCATCCCACTAGCCCACTGGTCTTGGATACAGCGAGGAGGAGCGTCAAGCGTCATGATAAATGCCCTGAGAGTTTCAGTGAATGTCCATTAAAGAGCTTGACTCTGAAGCTAGTTGCAACTGTGAGTGGGAAAGGACAACAAGGAAATAGGCGCCTATGCTTCGCAATCTGGCGATCTGTTTTTTTGTCATCTTTCCGTCTACCTTCATTTTCCCAGTCAAAACAACTCGACTATCTTGACTATTTGAAGGAGCCAAGTATCGACTGCACATCATGTGTTCTGAATGACCTGCGGGCTGTTTGTATTCTGAAAAGTGAGTGAACTGCGACTTCATAGGTGATCATATTGACATACTCAAGATACGACACAGAAGCTGTGTTTTGGACTTGAAGGAGTGAAATTCTCGAAGGTCGGCATATCTGCCTCTCATATTGTGGAACTCGCTGGTTGAAGGAATAAGGAAGAGACAGTGGGATCGGTGTGTGTGTTCGTTCTTCCCAGTTCTTCAAGTTCCGCACATTCAAACAATTATAGATGTCTAGAAGTGCTATTCAATTGAGAGTACAGAACATATCGAGACTCTCTCGCACTGAAATTCATACGAAATCAAAACACCAGTCGACATACTAGCTGGCAATCGGAATTTGATAGTTGGTACGTCTCTCATGTTCCACCTTGCTGGATGGAGCCATTGACAGTCATCGTGCTTTCTCAGATACGCTTGAGCTCGCCCCGTGTCTTGGAGTTTCCATACCAACGAATCTTGAAGCATTGGAAAACCAGACTCATAGACCCAGGCCCACCGAAGACAAATCTCTCATCAAAGACAGCCGCAAAATCCCACCGACTGGAGGTGTGCAATGGTGACTGACTCTACTGTGTCATCGAGTCCATCATCGCTATCTCGCTATCTCTCCCAGTACTCTCGCCCCAAAGCGCTCAGGTTCAATACAACAAGACCCGCTGTTCGATATTCCAGGCACCGCCGATAGAGTAGACTGTTAGCTCATGCCAACCAGGTACCTTGGGGTATCATCAGCACACTTGCAGATGATGCTATTGTACCAGGTGTTGTCCAAGTGTTAAGCTGGCAGCTCCTTCACCGTCAGTTTGGACTGCCTATTGTCTATTGTTACCTTACACGAAGAATCGTATTGCGAAAGTGTAAGCCTTGTCCACTCACTTTCTTCTTGGCTTCCCTTGACTAACATTCCAGTTCACAGTGTATGTCCATACCACCATAACCAACTCTAAATGGTTATCGGAATCTCCGACTTGGTACGTGTGCCTGTAGTACTCATTGAACGGCGTGTTGAACTTAACCTAATGTTCTGCCTTTTTTTATTTTTAGCTGGTAGCGCCGACAAGGTTACCATGAAGCAACCTAGTATGTCGGAAGAAGCCCTGAGCGTCAGAGCGAATATGGCGTATGATTTTTCAGCTGGGTGGTGTATCGTGGAGGAAGGATTCTGGCAGCTGGTCTTGCCCACCGGCGATGTTGATCACAGAGCAGTTGTCGACGTTGCAGTGTTGGCACTGTACATCGTTTCCTGTAGCTTCACTGACTGATTCTCGCGCACTTCTTAGTTTCAGGGCATACTTGAACGACAATGACATCTGTTCAGTGACTAGTGACTGTTTGAATAGGGATTACCATGGATACCGGTAGACCTTGTGAATGATACTGCAGGTAGATTTGGTACTAGGAACATGTGTCTATTGTGCGAAGCGTTGCAAACAACTGGAGATATCGAAAACTGTGAACGTTGTGGCCTAGGTTCTTGAATAGCAGAATAAGATAGCATACCCGTGTCTTATGAGTTCAAATGTTTGTGTGCTTTATCTCGAGATACCCCTGCTCTTGTATGTATGGAATGTGTTGAAGCTAAGTATGTTGTGAGGTAAGATTGGGTATATAGTAGCATGACTAGAAAGAACATACTACATTCGATTCACTAGCTTTCCGAGGTATCATTTGTTCCATCTTCTCAATGACGATCTCGTGTTCTGGGTGCTTGCTTCAAAAACTTGTAGATTTCAGGCATAATCTGCAGCGGCTATGATTAGATTGGGGCTCAGACTATGAGAGTATGGACGAGGAATCAAATGTCCGACCTAGTTTCGAGAAAGTTGAGGGGGATGTTGATTGCTGCGAGGTCAAGGTTAGTATTAGGAGGGCAGACAAACGAGCTGGAGTGTTGGATGCGCACCTATTCATAGCTATGAAGCCGGCATGTTCTGCACTACGCGTGGTTTTGCTTGAGATGGTTTTGATTTCATGAGCTCGAAATTCCATTCATGTGGGCTTGAAGGAGAATGTGTACCGTGAGCTGCGGCAATTGTGTAGCAAAGAAAAGAAGACATACCATTTCAGCGGAACAGTGGTGCAATCTGTCGCGGCCCATTGTCACATCGGCAGATGGTCACTAGGTATGGTCAGAGCAGGAGCTGTTTTAGCCCACGTACACCTTGATTGAACGAAGAACGTTGGTTTGAGGACGAGGTGTGAGTTGGCACAGTGGTTGCGAAGAGAAATGAAAGGCGGTGCGGTGGTAAACTCTAAGGCACTGTCTATTCAAAGTTGAGCCTTCTATTCATGCCGGCGGAATTGATATTCAAGTAGATACTCACCTTGACTGTGTTCGCAAGCCTATTCATAGTTCCGCATTGGTAGTCTATGCTCAGCGCGGGATACCATTACTATGGGGTATCATTGTTAGCTTTGATCTTCCCTTCAGCATGCTATCAAGAATTTCATGCATCAAACATGGCTGGGGAATGTTGGATGACTTCAAGACAGAAGCGACGTTGAGGCTTGCTTGAAACCCTTGTAAACAAACATGTATTTGGTCAATCTGCCGGCTTTGAGCATTGGCGAAAGAGGCCATGGTGATGCGTAATTCACCTTAGAAATATGGGTTAAGAGCGTGACATGCTACCAGAGATGTAGAGAACACGTACCTGTGGTGGATCAGCCTGAGAGCTTTCAATGGATAGTGGTGGAGGACTTGATGGGCGAGCTTTTGCCGCCGGCACTTGACTTTCCTCAAAACAACCAACGCCGTTTGATCGTGTTTAATCTGTCCTAGCTCTTTGCAAGTCTAATGGTATGCTCAGCCATTTTTCATATTTCAAGTCCTAATAGATTCTTCCCAGTAGGTTAGCAGAATGGAACAAGCCAAGGCATGGCACGCCGACTTTTGACATAAGGTATGTACACCGTTTTTGCTCAATGTTTCCTTTCTCATTCCTCTTCCTACCCAAGCACACTCAGAAGTCAATCTCTACGTCCTCAACAATGCTTTATCTCCTGCTCCAAAGGCTTCCTGACAACTGAAACGCTCCATATCCTCTGCACAAGTTGGGCTACACTGTACATCCTTTGCTCAATAGCACTCAGGATTCCGCCAGACCACTTTTACTCCATCCTCTCCCTCTTCCAGCTCTGCTGATGAGCTGATGCCTTTGTGGATTCCCCAACACCATCCCACACTGAATACCTTTCCGCTTCCTTTGTCCCAACCAAGCCCATCTCGCGTACTCTGTCCAAGCAGCAACGAGTGACCGGCGGTCGGTTATAAGAAGTCTACTGAGTGTTAAAGAAAGGTGGTGTAGTAGAGTCCGAGATATCGAGTTTGGTCAGGATCTGTGTTCCACAGTTACACGCAGGTCAGCAGTCTCCCTTGCACTTTCAACATGTTTTCCTCACATTTTTCTTTTTACAGCGCCGGAAAAGAAAAGAAATTCAGTGTTCTGGTCACACCAACCAGCCCAGAACATCCCTTCGTTCTCAGATCCATACTATACCCCAGCCAACAAGCACAACAATCAGCTCTACTCTTTTGCTGACCCCTACGCTCCGACAACGTCATTTCCCTATTGCATCCTCCAATTCCAGCTCTTGAGCTAGGATCCTAAGGTGGCGAGTAATCACCTAGGCGTCCTTTGAGCTTGTAATATCGTTTTACCAATCTTGGTATCCATTCCGCTGATAACCAGCCTTTCTGGTTCGAAACGTCTACGCATGGCAGCTTCTAGCTGTTGTATGGCACCAGACCTCGGGCTACGCCATCTGATGCATGATTCTCTGACGTCGGCGTCCATTCTGGGATGGAGTTTTTCGTGTTCACGGTGGTGATCCTGGGCGCATTGATACCCAACCTCTATCATTAGCGATTCATCTTGACAAGAACTTGTGGAGCATAGCCTCAATCCTCTTTGGGAGATTGAGTGGCTTCCATAACCCGGCTCCTATACTTGCGGCAAAACGGCATGTCATGCATCCACTGCAAGATCGATCATTCCCAATCCCAAACTCTCATCTCCATCACCGCATCTCGAGTACCTTGACTCGGAATGTCTGCCCAGGATACACGAGCTTGAACAGCTCTTTCGATTGTGGGTTTTTGAGGTTCAAGATGGTAGAGCCTAGCGAAGACCAGTACTCACTAAAACCCTTCAATACCGGATATTCATACCATCTTCGGCATCTCTCTTAGTCGCCAGCATGTCGTATTGTGCTATAGTCAACACCGGGACCTAGTACACCATACCACACTTCATACCGAGATACACCAACCGATCTCCCCAAGTTCGGATATCCTTGAGCTCTCTAAACCTGAGCTCGGGTCAAAGGGCGTTGTTTAGTTTGTAGGATGGTACACGGTGGCGGCGTACATTGCGTAGGAGTTGTACTAGGGCTGGGAATGTGACATATACGTTCGGTGGGTACTGTTCTTATGTTTTCAGCTTCTAGCTGATGTTGATATTCTTGTTCGCAGTAGACGACTTGGAACTTTCGTGAACTCACAAGCCAGAGCGTGAGCGGCACTGCCTGGGCTACCACATCATGTAGCGTCTCTCAGCTATTGTTCCACCGATGAACGAACCGTGTACCTTTCGATTGGGTACCTTTCCTCATTTACGGGCTGTCTTCAAGTTTTTGGAGCTCGATAGCGATGGTTCGGACTGTTCGGCATGGGATTGTCAACTTGAAGGCTCAACACATGTCACATCCACAGTCACCGACTCTCAGGGCAGACGTGGCGGCATGGATATGCTCGGAATGGTCTTTCCTTCGAATGCTTGATCCAGACGCGGATGCATCCTCTTCCCAGCTATTCATATGTTCAGCGACCTCTACAGCATCTCCGGGTACAGGGGCTATAGCTACAGCTGGTGATGCTGTAGTGGGTGATGCTCGGGCTAATATCTAGGGCCATAGACGATGCTATTTCAAGGAACAGCCTCTAAGCATCGGTTATCGCGTAGAACCTTCCACACAAGGCTAATCATCCCTAGACAGACAGGCATACAGGTCAAGCGCACACCTTGACTTGTGCTGTCCACAACACCATATCATGGTCCAAGACAGGCTTAGGCCCCTTGGACGAACATTTCAACAAACATATCCTATCGAACTTCTCCTGCGCACTCATTTCGACCGTTATCGGTCTATCCTTTGTACTCTCATTCCAAAGCGTCTTAGATCAAATACAACCTGATATTCGAGACTTCGAGCACTGCTCAAGCTTGCTGGCTTGCGCAAGCCAATTTGCTCGAGTATCGTCGAGACATCTGCAGAAAATGCTATTGTACTAGGAACTGCTCAGGTGTCAAGCTAATAGCTTCTTTGCCGTCAATCAAAACATTATCGTCAAGTTGGGGACGTTCTTCTCCTGCTTCTCATGCGAGTAAAAGGTACGTGGCTGCTCTAGATTCTATCGTCATCTCGTTATTGATTAACACTGTTGCTATCATGCAGAGCACGTCAACGTTCCTTGCTCATCTCAGAGGAATGTAACTATGCTCCTGATTTCCGCATGGTTCTCGTTGGGCTTGAATTTGGGGACAAGCACTGGCGTCAATGAGTATCTAGAACTTAATCCATTTTTTCGCTAGCGCTCCCAGCAACTTCAAATGCTCAATATACCACCTATGGGCTCCCTATGCTCGTTCAGTCGTGTTATTCAATCACAAGGTATGTACCAGAATACCCATCTGAGAGTGTGTATCTCTCTGACTCTGGTATGCCCCCAGGCTGCAAAAAGTGCATCACAGCATAGCTTTGATGCCCAAAACCTCCGATTTGAAGGATCATTAGCAGAGTAGTAATCGTAGGGCTAGAAGCGAACATTGACTGGGAGTATTGCAACGGTGTGGCTGCAGCATGGGAAACAATTTTTAACGCGATTTTCAGCCAACTCATTTGCTACAACATTCGTCATATTTGGGTACAGACAGTTGAAAATGATACCTTAACCTTTTACTCGATTTCCACAAGACAGATTCATTATCGCTGGGAGTAATACTAAGCGCCCATGTGCCCATGTTGACTCGAACGATGCCATCACTCATTCTCTCTTTCTACCACCTCAAAACCTCAAATCAATTGGGATGGCGTTAATGCTATCTAATGAGAGCTTTGAAACAGTCCAGCGTGCCTGCCGCTCAAGAAGTAGGCGTTGATGAAAATCAAAACCTCTCAATCACCGCTGATACATTTTATACAGCGGGTCCATATATCTGCACTAAATGCCTGGAACGTGGATAGAGTTTTCAAGACTGGTCTATATGGGCGTGACATGCATGATTGCTGTCAGTAGTGTGAAAGCTGTGGAGGAGAACACATTTGCATATATGGTTCATATCTGAATAATTCGTTTATCCCCAATTCACATCTTCTAGGTCCAATCTCTGAAAACAAGGGTATGTTATTCCTTGCGATTTGGGTGATAGCAATTTACATTGGCTTAGAACACGGAAGCTGATAGGATGGAGGAAGAAAAGATGAGGAATGCCTATCACCAGTTGAAAGAAGACTTGTGGAAGGAACATTGGGAGCAGAGGACACAGAAGAAAAAGGCGGAAGAGTTGAAGGAAGAGCAGGAGTGGAAGCAGGAGGAAGAGGAAGAAAGGAAGAGGGAAGAATACGAAGAGAGGAAGAGGGATGAAGAAGACTGGGAGCAGAGGCAGAAGAGGAAGCAAACAGAGAAGAAGAGGAAGGAGGAGCAGAAACAAAAGAAGCAAAAAGCCGCCGACCCAGCCTATGAAAAGCTTCAGGCTGAAGTCAAGAAATATGATGATGGATTAGTTGCGGGTTACAAGGAAGATATTGACACCCTGCTAGTATTTGTATGTCACTGCAGTTTTATGTTTCTTGGAGTTTTCTGATTCGTGTATAGGCCAGTCTTTTTTCAGCAGTTGTCACTGCATTTCTCATTGAATCATATCAATGGCTCAGCGAGGACACTACTGTCATTATTCTCGCCCAAATCTCTCATCAGCTCAACGGAACTCAAACCCAGTCGGCACCGTTCACACCAGAAGCTTCAGCTATTCGAATCAACTGCTTTTGGTTTCTCAGCTTGATCTTTAGTCTCACGTCTGCCTTGTTCGCCCTGTTGTGCAAACAGTGGCTACGAGAGCACCAGCGCGACGTGCCAACTCGGACTGCAGGAGAAGATCTAGCACTGCGACAACTACGCCGAGATAGCTTTGAGAAATGGGGTGTAACCTCATTTCTGTCGGCACTCCCAATTCTTCTAGAGATCGCAGTGATATTCTTCTTCGTTGGTGTCCTGGATCTTCTTTGGACGCTACATCGCATACCATTTGGTATCTGTCTTCCATCAATTGTACTAAGTGTTGGGCTGTATTTCATCACCACAATCCTACCCACAATATCAATCCCACACGATCAGAAATTTATCAGCACTTGGGACTCGCAACTCCGTCATTACCATTATGACTTTGGACCGTTGGCTTACCAGTTCATCTGTCCCTATAAGTCACCACAAGCATGGGCCTTCTATAGACTCTCCATCACCCTCACAAAGCCTTTCCTGCGCTTTCCTCTCATCAACATGTTAGCCAAAATCCATCTGCGCCCCCTATGGGATCATGTCCAAGCCCAAACCTCCAGCTGGTCAGCATTTGACCTCCGTGTGGTCAGACAGTTTGACCAGGAGGTCTTTATTCCATATGGTTCTTTCGATTGCAGGTGTATGAGCTGCAGGCATTACAGTGGGCCGCCACAATCTTTCGTGACAGCCCTCTGATGATTCCCCATCTTGAGAACGTGCTGGAAGCGTGTCCCGAGGCTGTTCCTGCTATTCTAGATCAGTGGGATATCACAATGTGGGATATTGGATGGTACCTCAGGCACCCGTATCAGTTCCCCCGCTTCAATCTCACCACAAGTGATCCTCTCCTCCACTCTCAGGAGGGAATTGAGTTATTATTCCGGCACCTGCTTTGGCATACTCTCATGGAGAGTATTTCCATTGCACCCAGTTTATTTCTGGATAGTCATTTCAACCAACTCAACAAGGAAATTTGCTCAGGGATGCTGAGGTTGAAACTGTTCAAAACCTCCCGCTTCTTTATTCCTATTCCTCTTGCCATTGCACTATGGTCGCACATGGAACCTCAAGTACGACAGCTGAGCCTGCAACTCCTTTTATACTTCGAACAAGCTTGGAAAACCTCCCCGGAGTACAATGAGAGACAACACAACGAGGAGCGGGTGGCATTTGCTAATGCCCTTACATGGCATATCCAATATTCAGATCAAAGATCAGTGTTATTGACAAGCCAAAGGGCATGGGAGTTCATCAGGTTTATTCACAAAGAGATTATAATCCGTCGGTTGTATTCTCACAGAGTATTTAACCGAGGTGGCTGGTGGGGGTGGGGGTGGATTGATGTACTCAAAAAGGTTCAAGAAGTTGGTGAACTACCCAACGACTACTTCACACCTCTGCCTGAAGAAGATGAAGATCCACCTTCCCAGCTGCCTCAACTTGAGCCTATCCATTACTCCATGGATACTGTACACCCACAATCTGACAATCCTCACAATGAAGACAAAGAAAGACCGCCATCACCAGGAGACAATATCAAGGACAACATCGAGATACAGGTGCTTGGATCCCGTGGCAACACTGTGAGCAGGGTTGCAAACCTTGCAGATGATGCCTTGGTACTTAGCGATACCAATCAAGATGGCTCTGGGTTACAGCCTATCAACAAGAGTGATACTTCACCATTGGAGAACAGCCAACTAGCTGCATCGAGAATGATGGTAGCTGGAAGTACCAATTTTGCAGGTTCTGAAATCCAGATTATGGCCTCCAAGGATGTTGCTGAACATGTGTCGGTACCTCTATCAGCTGGAGAAGGCAAGTCCCCTGTACTGAAAGTGGCCATACCACCAGATACCAACCCGGATCACCTCACACAGGCTACTGAAGATGGTGCTGAAGCCATCTCTTTGCTGTTGGAAGGGGCAAAGGATAAACATAGGTTGGAGATGATTGATGAGGATACTGCAGAAACCAATGGATTGGCTGCATCGAGAAGGACTGATCGCCCACAAGAATCTGCAGAAGATTTACTGGCACCTCTCTCAGCAGGAGAAGATGAACCTGGTGCATCAAGAGAGATTGTACCACCAGATACTGACCCATATCGTCCCATGCTGGCTATTGTGGGTGTTGCTCAAGACATCGCTTCACTGTCAGAAGGCTGAGGTGAACATGGAGATCAGGGAATTGGTAACACTCGAGGTAGCACTGGTCCTGGTTCCTCACAAGATTGTGGATGAAGAAGGGATGATGATAAAGGTCAGGGATTGAACATGATATCAATGAATGATCCTAACCACCTACATATGCATTGGTTCTGTCTGTAGGTCTAAGTAGTGTTCCTGGGAAATGTTTGTATTTATCATAGTGATTGTACTATACATGAGATTGTATGTTTGTAGTAAATATGTGTTTGGTATTAATGTGTTAGTATTACTTATAGGAGACAGACACTGGATGTACTGTAAACCACTGGAACTTGATGAACTGACTGGTGACCAACAAAACACATCAGGAAAAGCCTACTTCCGTAATTCAGTTCATTTCAAACGAAATCTACTAAATTCATCTGAAATAATGTGTTGTCCCAAATTTTTATGATTTCATATGAATGAGGTATCTCATTTTTGGCACGACTTGATTTGGTATGAATTCAACAAGCTTTGTGATGATACACCTGACTTTAATCACTTCATTTTTGAATGCAAATATGCTAGTTTTGCACTTTATTATTGTTGCATAAACCCATAATGGTTATAGAAGGACTAGTATGAGCCCTGAATAGCTAGTCATTGGACAGAAGGTGTTTTAGGTGGTTATATTAGTGGATCCTGGTACATGGTATGCCCCACATGGGTATCTGACCACCACTATTACTTCTACCAGTGATTGTTGAAGTGCAATCACCTCCTGAAAACTGTAGGGAGAAGGTCCATAAGTGAATTCACTATGGACTACACCTAGTATCACCTACCGGACACACTAAAGGGATTCTTTCAAGTTAATTTACCCCTTCATACACACCAGAGAGTTATACTGGCTTGGGCATCACTCAGGACTGATGGCAGAGGGGGAAACTGATTGGAAATCACCAATGCTGGATATGACAAGGGTCTAGGGACCTGTCGGCCAAAGTTGAACCTATTGATCAGAGCAGAGGCAAAGCTGTTCAAACTGTTGTTACAATGGTGGAAGCAGATTCCCTCTGATATACCTTATTAGAACACGTCCACATGGAGTAGATAAGAAAATTTAGAGGCAGTGTTATGTGGAGGAATGGTGTTGAGTGATGAGGAGCTCAGGAGGACCCTGCCAGACCTCCAATTGGTGGAAAAGTGCTTGGCACATGGAAAAGAAAATTTTATAAAGGCTAAACACCTATCCGTTGGCCAGGATTCAACTCCTGTACCTTAAAATAGAGTGTTACCACTCACCAGTCATACTATTTGTGCCATATATAGATGTTGTGACCTATAGATTTCCCTGATATGTATATTTTCTCGTTGTATCTCTCTCCCAACTCTGTTTCCATCTCTTTTCTGTCTCATTCCACAGTTGTTCTGACTCAGATTACCTATTATTTAGTTTATTCACCTTGGACAGTATAAAAATGACACCAAATGTACAGGGACTGCAGAGGATTCTGCCCCCCACTTGCACGTTATGCGTTGTATGTGGTTATTGTACAAATAGATTGCTATTGTCCAATTAGAACTCTACCCAAGTCAGGCCCTAGCCTTATTGAGAAGACTAGTTGAGATCTTACTGCAGACAAGAACTTGAGAGGTCGCGATAAAGACCAAGTTGTTGGCTTTGTGTATTGCTCTACACTTCTCCTATTAGTGAAACTTTATACTAGTTCGTCTTGGTGACATTCTGGAAGTGTTTTAACCAGTTGGGTTACACTTTAGCATTGTAGAGAAGGCTTCAGTTTTGGTAATTGAGCTTCCTTGCTTGCGTGCTTTATAGAAGACAGTTTTGGTGGCTGTTTTCCAGCAGTTGTGCTGTAGTTTTACCTTAGAGAGAGTCAGATCACTTGAGGCAGTTTAGATTGAACTAAGATCAGCTTCATATAGCCCCTTGGCACCTTATTTCTGAGCTTATAGAAGCAAGGACAACCCTACTATGTATCTATACAGGTGTACTTTCCTAGAACTTCAACGAATAGAAGTGATTTTACCCCTCTTGAGACCAAGCTTGAGTAGATATCTCTAAGTGCAGCAACTCTGATCACGCTGAACCACACTTGCACAACTACGCCACAGTAGAGTGCTTTTGTACACTGAGAGCAGTCATAGTATTAGTGTAAGGACTGTAACAGTGTCACTCATTATTTCTTCACCACCTGAACACGGTAGATAGCCGGTAACTTCCATATGTCATCAACTTTACATTCTTATGGATATTTAGCCATTGTGTACGCAATATTTATTAACGTTTGTTCTGTACAAATTCTCTTTTCATATATAACTCTTGTACAAGTATGTAGCTAGTCAGTCTTGGAATTAACACTTTTACCTCTTAAGCCTACAATTAGTATGGTTATCCTCAGCACTCACCGTGTTTACCCCAGCACTCACAGCGTTTACCTCCTTTACCTCTGGCTATATTCGTTCAAGTTGCCTAGCGATATAGTCTTCCTAGCGCTTCACAGTATTCAATTTGGCTTTGTTGGTGTTGTCAGTGACCCCAACGATAGTCTAGATGGGCTGTAAACGGTCCAGTTTCTCTGTTCTCTATTTCCTTTCATCCTATCCTATCTATTTTGGTCTAGGTCTTTACAGAATTCCAAGACTACCCACTTACTATTGTCCATGTCGTCTGACAACACAAGCAACGTTCCCCAAAACACAACCATGGCTGCGCAGAGCGACCCACCTCGTGTACCACCTAAACCGGCTAATGTCTCTAACACGGAAGACGTTTCCCAACACCCTGACTTCATTGTCCAACAACCGTTCAACAATTGGGACCTGTCTTGGCTGTGTGCTTCTTGGCAAGCACCAGGATTCATGAATTTGCGTCCAGCACTACTGTATGGACTGAATTAAGCTGCACACACGTTTGGCATGCCACCGACTAACCAGGTACCACCTGGACCACCGTCGGCTAACAGTATGGGCAGCGGTTATTATCTTCTGCAACTGTTCCATTATCAGCCATACGGTCAAGCCCCTGTACCTTACAGATTTCCATATGGCAGTTTTCAAACCCCAATTCCTGAATCATTACCACCCAGTTACGGTCCCACCCCATATTCCTTTGGAACAGTTCCTGGGTATCCTGCCAGGACTAGTTTCAGTCAGCCCTTACAGACGCAGCCTGGACAGGCGGGTCCATTGCGTAGCTCACCATACCCATTCCATTTGTGACGAGAAGAGGCTGAGAAACAGAGGCAAGACAGATTGAGGCAACTCAGAGCAGAGGAGCCCAGTCTTTTCGGAACCTTGCCCCTTACGGTTCCCCAGCCTCCTGGATTAGCCGATGTTGGTCCAAACACGTCAGAACAAGGCAGTTCTTATCATGCAGAACCCAGTCAGCTATCCGTTCCTGCACGAGCACATGCAACAGCCCCAGAAAGCCCTAGCGTCTTTGCAACACAACAAGAAGCTGCACCTGTCAATCGTCCATTTCATTCATCAAGGGTCCAGGACCATGAGGCACCCCAGATGCTCACACCGGGTCAGCTGGTATCACACCCAGCACGAGGATCAACTTTGATTGATCTCAGTATGCCTATTGGGGAAGTAGTTGAAGCCATGTCTGCACCGGACCACGAGGCTACCCCCAATCCCATAACCAATCAAGGGACTAATCTCTGACAATTTTTCTACCTTTGTCGAGATGTCCTGAATGACCTCAGGTATCAAACTCGTGAACATTCTACGCCAGCATCTTGGGCAAGAATGTTTGATAGAGTTAGGCGAACTCCCTATAATCAACTCCCCCTGGATGTTCAACTATGTCTGATCCATGACAGAAACCTTTGGGCATGTTTCAAGGAATGTTACGGTGCTCTTACCAACAATTTACAGTTGAGGGAGTACATGTTTGAAACAGACTCTCCTCAGTCTGATACGTGAAACGTCAATCTGTATGATTGTCCCAGAGCACCAGAACCCTTATCACCCACATCTGTCCGAGGATCAACATTATCCAGAGACAACCCATTTTCTGATAGGCCGACATCTAGCATTTCGGTTAGAACCAGATTAACCAAGCGTCAATGGCAGAAATCAAGAAGAATTGATGATGGTTCCGTTAGTCCACCAAGAACTCCGTTCAATACTGGGCCCCCTTCTGGAAACGTCTATCGTATGCCTATCTTCCAGCTGCATGCATTGGCTGTTGGGTTGGGACCAAGCCCTGCACAACCGAGTATCACTGTTACATCTCCAATGCCACCTGCCAGAATGGTAGAACAACCAGAACAGCATGGAAAACCTGCCTCTGTACATACAGTGTCAGATGAAGGTTCTGTGGAAGAACAGGTTAACCGAGAAGAAGTGTACATGGGTCCCCCCAGGGAAAGTGATGATAGTCTAGCCAAATCACACCAGAAAGAGGCTCAGGACCAGGCAGAGATTGCCTATGATAAACTGGGAACGCAGTTTGAGTCCTCTACCGAATCCTTGCTTGATGCAGCACCTACTATAGAAGAACTCATTAACATGGCACAGGACTGGGATGAGGAAATACAAAGTGAACTTTTGAGTCAACCCATTTCAAACCTTGTCCAATGGACCCAGAATCAGAGTCCCCCTACAAGTAATGGTCAGTTCTTCCAGAGTCCCAGCCACCAACTCATCCTGAAGTACAGCCCTCTTACACAACGGAAACAACAACTTCTACACCATCTGGCTATGCCTTTCGACTGCCTAGGAACCATAAGGAAGAAAGAGAGATGGTTAAGGCAGGCAGGAAGACAAAAGCAGCTGTACTCTTAGAGAAGTTGAAAAGGAGAAAAGAAGATGCTGACCAACTAAAAGAGTGGGAAGGAAGAGATGTTCCTCCTCATTTGACCTCTACACAAATTTCTTCACGACCATCAACTGCGACTATGCGAACTCCTTCAATTCAGTCCACTTCAGACTCCTTTTCTCGATGGATTAACCCTGGACAGAGCTCCAACACTCTTCTTCAATCACCAAGTGCACCACCGGCTAATCAGGGAGCCCGTACATTAGCTCCTGCGACCCCTGGAAGTGCTGGTTATGAAACTGATGTCGAGAGGTCAGTTACTGACCCCAACGTTACCTGAACTACAGCAGCAGGGCCTGGTGACCCAGACGGGTCAGATCCTTCTTCTGATGAGCCAAATCGCCCAAAGGATCCTCCCCCGGTTATCCCAGCCAGAAGGAAAAAGGAGAGGAAGCTAAGACTGGCTGTTGATGAGTCTTCTACAGACGAGGAAGAACGTCGAGAAGAACGATGACAAACACGGTTGGAGAAGGAAATCAATGCCAAAATAGCTGCTGAGTCCAAAATTGACATTCGCAAACTGGAACCATTCTCAGGAGACTCCAGAGACCAATGGAGACCATTCATTTCAACCATTTACAACATCATCCACATCAAACCATACACATACGCCAATTCTGATCGTAGAATTGCTATGACCGGTTCTTACTTCACGGGAAAAGCCCTAGCAGCTTATTGGGTATTAGTAGAACGCAAGGTCAAGGGCGATTATGTTCCTGAACTTGAAGACTGGAATACCTTCCTTGAAACATTTGCAAAAATGTTTGGCCACGAGAATGAAGCCCTTATGGCTTGGGTTAAAATCAGTAACACCAAACAAAAGGAGAAGGAATCTTTTTCAGACTTCTACCTTCGTTTTGCTGAAGCTGCAGTAGACACCGGCTATGACGCCATCACTCTACACCATCTCCTCCTCACATACATCAACAAACACTTCAGAGGAAGACTCATGTTGGCAAGCCAGTTACCTGAAACATACGAGGGACTGGTTGCAATGCTTAGGAGTATGGATGCAACCGAACAAACCTTTCTGCAGTCTGGAATGTTGTCTCCCTTTCAGTTTTTTTGGTCCAACCTGAACAGAATGACTCCTCAGACAAGCATGTCATGTTTTTCAGGATATACACATGAGGATTATAACTGCAAAGAGACGACTTCTGTGCCAGCCAGACGTGCGAATGATACGGTTCAGCAAGTAGAGGAACAGAAGAAGACCATGGTTGTAGGACTACCTTCTCCAGCTAACCAAAAGCCAACCACTCAACAAATGATGACTCATCAGACCACATTTAGGGTGGCAGGAGTGTCTCAAGAGGAGATGAACCGTAGACGTGCAGCTAAAGCCTGCCTTATTTGTGGCCATCAAGGACACTTCATGGTGAACTGTCCAGACAGAGCTGTAACGGCTAGGATGGCTTATGCACAAGATGAAGAGTTGGACGAGCCATACTGGAGCATTGGGATGGATGGAACAGTAGATTTCGTTGATCCTGGGGAAATGGATAGCTGAGAAGACAAAGACGACTCAGTAGAATCTCAGGGAAACGTTGAGATGGCTCAGGAGTTACCTGGCGAGGAGGCCTGAGTCTGAGGGGAGCCACTATGTGCTCAGAAATCACAGACACTGACGCACTTCGGCTAACCTTGCGGTCTGCGCAGGCTTTAATTATAACCCTTATGCTCTTTTCCTTCGTTTTCGCAGCCCTGATTGACTCAGGAGCCTCTTCCTCATTCCTAGACAGAGACGAAGCCTACCAACACTTCCCTGAACACATTCAAAAGCTTCCGGTACCAATTCCACTTCAGTTGTTTGATGGAGAGGAAACGTCTGGGGGTTTGATAACCGAATATGTTGTCGGAGACGTCATCTTTGCCAACAGATCCTCTTTCTCAGTCCGTTTCTTTCTCACTAAACTCCATCCAGCTGCAAAAGTGGTACTGGGATTTTCCTGGTTAAGGGAAGCAAACCCGAATATCAACTGGGCAAACCTAACAGTCGATTTCAGGCGACAAGGTACACGCCTTGTCAGAGTTTTAGATTGAACTCTGTTAGCAGCGATAGCGCAGGTAAGCGCAAATAAACGATAGCAGATGACCAGAGGGGTTGAGAGAACACAAGATGATGAACTGATTCGATTCGATGTTGTATGTAGGTTTTCTGTCTAGCTTTTATACATGAGTGAGGGATAAAAGATAATCCTAAAGGTACGATAATAGATACTAAGTGAACTAGAAATAACTGCACAGTCAGTGTCAGTGACTGTCAGTAGATGGTGGTACAAGCGGGTTAAAGCAACTGTTCTATGTATATCTGCTTTCTTAGTAATTGTGGCATAGGCGGAATAAAGTGAAAATAACTTGTCTAGTGATATCTATATTTAGAATTCCAACACTCCCCCTCAAACCTTGGATGATGGAATTATCCGGGGTTTGACTCTAATTCTTTGTTCGCGTGTTCTGTTCGGTGATTCCTATGTGTGATCCGGTGGCGATGTTGTGTGTTCTGTTGATCTCGGTGTTTAATCTTCTGTCGGTGGTAGTATTGGTGATATGGTGGTTCCACTTCCGCTTCTTTGACCGTTCCTGAATATTCTCCTGTTGGATTGACGTTTACAAGTTGTTTAGGTCCAACTTGTTTTCCTGTCTGTGACCTGTTTCCTCCATTGAGATTCATCTCGGCGACTTGTTCTGAAATGTCGTTGATCGAGTTTTTGTACTCCCCCTCGACGAGTGATATCTGCAATGGTTCAAGACTTTCTGGATCTGTCTTGTTCTCCTTGTGTGCCAATGTCTGATCTGTTCCATTTTCCTGTTCCATTTTTCCATCCCTTGGGGTAATTTCCTTTGTTTCATCCTTCTGTCCTATGACTTTCATCAGCCATTCTGGATGTAATTTCTCCCCCATAAGTATGTGCTGGATAAATTGGTGACATATTTGGCAACAATGGTGCTCTGTCAATGTCTGTCCTCCATGAATTTCATGGTCCTTGGTCTCTGTAGCTGTGTCTGGTTGATTCTTTTGTTGTCCTGTATAGCCTTCTTGATGGCGTTGTTGGGAATCCATTCGATTTTCTCTGCATATGATTGCTTTGCTACCAATCGGTGTCTGTAAATCAACCATTGTGGCCATCGTGGTGTGCATTTCCACGGCCATGTATGCTGTTTCTTTCCTTTCCTTGGGATATGGCTCCAGGTTTGTCTCTGTCGACACGGGATTTGTGGGTTCTTCTTCATATGTCCATTCAGTGAATGGCACAAATTTCTCTACGGCCCTTATTTCCCTTGCTAACCATGTGCCTTCTTCCCATATTTCCTTTTCTACAGCTCTCACAGCACTTTCATTTGCACTGTGATTCTTTTCCTTTGCCTTTCTCCATGGTTTGTCTGGCTTGTCTTCTTCAGATTTATCTGATTCCTCAGATTCATCATCTTGTTTCCTGGATTTCAGCTTTGAACAACATCCTGCAGCGATATGCCCTTTTCCTTGACATCTGAAACATGTGATCTCCTTGCGATCTCTATCTCCGCCCTGACGATCATTAAATCTCTGGCCTCTTCCTCGGCTATTAAATCCTCGGCCTCTATTATTGGAATGATCTCGGGAATAGTTGGCTTTCTCCTTCTTGACTTTGCCTTGGCGCATTGCCTGTCCATTTGCTTCAGCTCGAATAGCAGCAATTAGCTTGTCAACAGTTAAATCCTTGTTTGATTCACTGTATACGGTCATGACAGCTGTGATTGTTGAATTCAATGATTGGGGAACTGATGCAATTAATGCATTCTTGAATTGATCATCCGAAATAGTGATGTTCCGTGATGTGAGTTCGTTTTGGATATTGAGGAGTTCGTCAATATGTTCATTGACTTTGCCAACGTCGTTGCAAGATAGATTGTATAGCTTGCGTTCCAGGTGTGCTTCTGTCAAAGGATTTTTCGTGTTGTAATCCTTCTTTAATCCTGTCCATAGTTCTTGTGATGTTTCCGCATTTCGATATCTTCGAAGAATAGTGTCTGGCAATCTTCCAATGATTGCATTCATGAGATCAGCATCTGCGTCTCCTTCTTCTGCAGTAGTCAGGTATTTCCCATACCCTATCGACTTTGCTGCACGTTCTACACGCATTGCCCACATGCCCCAGTTTGATGTCAGAGTTTTAGATTGAACTCTGTTAGCAGCGATAGCGCAGGTAAGCGCGATATAAACGATAGCAGATGACCAGAGGGGTTGAGATAGATGTGTAAACCAAGTCTATGTTATTGTAGGATTTTCTGTCTAGCTTTTATACATGAGTAGGGGATGAAAGATAAACCTAATAGTACAAGTATAGATGCGATAGAAATAACTGTGGCTTTCTGTGGCTTTCTGTAAGTAAGTGGGTTAGACAAAATGATACGAGCGGGTCAAGAGATATTCTAAGATGTGGCATGCATATGTAAATATAAACGTTCTATATTTCCAACACTCCCCCTCAAACCTTGGATTATGGAATGATCTGAGGTTTGACTCTAATCCAGATTGTCGAAGTATTCTCTGCGGAGGTTGCGATGTTTGACCCGGCGGAGTCTGGACTCGTTGCGATTCTTCTTTATGTTCCTGTAGTTGCGAGTGTTGTCGTTGTTGGTGTGATTGGATACCCGTGGTTTCTTTACTGTCCTGGTGCCTGATGATTGTCCTGCGATAAGGTCCTTCTTTCCAGTTCGAATAGCCTCCTGGAATCTGACTCTTCTATGTCCACCTCTAGCCGATGTATCTCCGTTGTCAATCTGCATCTCATCAATCTTCGTAATGATCTCGTTGATTTTCCGATTGATTGTGCCTAAACCTTTTCCATCTAGATCCATCTCGTCGATTCCTTGGGTGACGTTGTCGATATCAGCTTCGAATTTGGATTTTTGCTCCCCCTCGACGAGTGGGATCTGATCCGGTTCTGGTGTGGTAGGAAGTGATATGAGTGCTGGCATTTCCGGTGAATCAGCCTCGACTAGGCTTGGGAAAGGGTCTCCTGGCTTGTGTTCTATAGCCTCCACTGCATAGATACCGTCTTTCTTCGGTATGTCCAAAATGCATTCCCAACCTTTGTGAATCCTGATGTTGTCGCCACTGAAAATGACTTCGTAACCGTCCTCGGTAAGTTTACTGATAGATACCAACGTGTGTCTGAATTTTGGGACGAGTAGACAGTCGGCGAGTACGATCGTGTGCCACTGGAAATTGTTGGTGGTGTACACAGTACAATTGCCCTTCTCGACGGCGAATGTGGTTCCTTCAGGTGTTCCGATGGGTCTGTGAGTGATGGACTGGCGCTCGGTGATACCGTTTCGATAGGGAGTCATGTGTGAGGATGCGGCACTGTCGAATACGAATTTGACTACTCCTTCCTCCTCCTCGAACTTCTCCGTAGCCATCTGTGCACTATCCCTCTCTTCTTTTGCCTGTGCCCAAATATCATTGTAGGCGGCGGCGACATCTATGTGTTCCTTTTTGCCTGGCTCTTCGATCAACCACCTGCTAACAACTTTCTCCCCCATAAAGGTACGATTGGCACTGTTGTAACACAATCGGCATACCCTATGGTCGATGGTGACGTGCTCGAATCCTTCATCCAGGAAGTCGCTGGCGGTCTGGACTACTCCTATGACGGTGCGATCACCTGTCTTGGGTGTGTGACAGGTACCGGCTTCGCAGTTGGGGTCATAGGTCTGATATCCGACAAAATAGTCATTAACAAGTTCGCCTTTGAGGGTTCGGTTGACGATTGGGGGGCATGGCCAAGGTTCACTTTCGTAGTAGCCTTTCCAGCTGTTCTCGTTGTTGTACATGTCGATGGTAGAAGATGAGGATGAGTTTAGAGATGAGGTTGCTTTGACAGCGGTAGATGGGATGAGTACTGGTGATGCTGGTTCTCGATATTCCTCTTTGCTTTTATAGGAGTTTTGCTGGCAGTCTTGGAACTGTTCTGCTTCGTCTTGTTGAGGATCCATTCGATTTTCTCTGCATATGATCGCTTTGGTATCAATCGGGTTCTGTAAATCGACCATTGTGGCCATCGTGGTGTGCATTTCCACGGCCATGTATGCTGTTTCCTCGGATTTCTCTTCAGTTTCCTTGGTTCCGAATTCTTCATTGTAAAACCATTCTTTTGGTGGATTATACTGTTCCACTGCTTGGATTTCCCTGGCTAACCATGTGCCTTCTTCCCATATTTCTTCTTCCATGGCTTTAACAGCACTTTCCTTGGTATTGCTGGCCTTTTCTTTTCCTTTTCTCCATGATTGGCTATCTTTAGCTGGCTTGGACTTCTCTTTGTCCTCGGAATCATCGTCTGATTTCTTGGATTTCGGCTTTGAACGACATCCTGCGGCGATATGCCCTTTTCCTTGACATCTGAAGCATGTGATTTCCTTGCGATCTCTATTATCTCCGCCCTGTCGATCATTAAATTGTCTCCGGCCTTTTCCTCGGCTATTAAATCCTCGGCCTCTATTGTTGGAATGATCTCGGGAATAATGGACTTTTTCCCGTTCTGGATGTTTTCGTAATGTTTGTCCACTAGCTTCTGCTCGGATTGCAGCGATGAGTGCATCGACTGTCAATGTCTCCTCGTTCTGTTTACAAACAGTAACAAGTGCAGTGATTGTTGCAGTCAGTGAATTTGGCACTGAAGCTATGAGGGCGTTCTTGAATTGATCATCCGAAACTTTGATCTTCAATCCTTCCAATTCATTTCTGATCTCGAGTAGATCATCAATGTGTTTGTTGACTTTGGAAATGTCGGTACAGGTTGCGGTGTAGAGTTTTCGTTCCAAATGTGCTTCCGTAAAAGGATTCTTCGTGTCGTAGTCCTTCTTTAATCCTTCCCATAGTTTATGAGATAATTCCGTTGACTTGTATCTCCTGAATATCGTATCCGGGAGTTTTCCTATAATGGCATTTAACAGATCTGCGTCTGCATCTGCCTCCTTGTCGTTGTCCTTTTCTGGTTCATTCTCCAGATATTTCTTGTAACCAACTGATCTGGTAGCTCTTTCTACCCTTGTTGACCACATGGACCAATTAGATCCATCATGCTTGAGTTCTGGCACTTTATCGAATGCCTTAATCGCTTTAGACGTCATATTGTCTTCTTCTTCGTCTGAATCAAATGATTCTTCCTTTGGTGGTCTCTTGGGAGATGGTGTTCTTGGTTTGGGTTTGGGACCTATGCTGGGTGATTCTGGTGTATCGTCCTTCTCTTCGTCGGCAGGTGTTCCTTTTTCTTCGTCAGATACAGGTTTATTAGTATCAGCTTCTGATGCCTGTTCTGAGTCTTCTTTGTCCTGCTCTTGTTCCTGTTCTAGGTCCTGTTCTTCTTTATCGGATTCTTCACCAAATCCTAATCCTTGTTCCTGATCAAACTCTTCACCAAGTTTGGTCTCTTCTTCAACAGTTTCTTCCTGTGAAGTTGATGTTCCCGCTGGTGGGAATACTAATGGCTGTGGTTCTGGTACTGTTGTTCGTAGGACGTTTCCTCAAACTACTGTTTTGTTGTGATCGTCACAATCCCTATAATTTCCTGATTGTAGAGCTTCTCTGGATGCTCTGACAAAATTCCTTCTGTTTGGACAAGGTTGTTCTGCACAACGTATCCACTCTTTGGTAGTAATGTTTGCTGAATAGTCCCGTAGTACATCTACGTCAAACTGATGTGCTTTGTTTATGCACGGTAAATCAGCTTGAAGTGGTGTTGGCTGTGCGGAACATGCTGGTGGCGTGTGCAATCCTCCAACTGGACTCTGTCTCCTAGAAGGTATACGTGATGGATTCCTCGATGGATGTGATGATATGCTCTGTTGCTGTCCCGATGGACTGCCTGTTCTACTGCCTACTGGTGTAGGTTGCCTACTAGGATTCCTGCTGGGGTTCCTAGATCCTCGTAATAATTGTTCTGGATTGAACGTTCCTGATACTGGGGTACCGCTTCTGGATTGATAACGGCTACCTCTATCGGACATACACTAGTCCAATAGTCCTTTGCTTTGGGTAGGGGATATTCCGGCGTCCCTGCTCGCCAATCGATATATGATCTTGGTTCTTGTTCCTTGGGGATATTACGGCGTCCCAAACTCGCCACTATACCAATATGAAATCGGTATTACTCTGGTTCGGCTAAGGTTTATAGACCGGGGCCCATAACCTGTCAGAGTTTTAGATTGAACTCTGTTAGCAGCGATAGCGCAGGTAAGCGCGATATAAACGATAGCAGATGACCAGAGGGGTTGAGAGAACACAAGATGATGAACTGATTCGATTCGATGTTGTATGTAGGTTTTCTGTCTAGCTTTTATACATGAGTGAGGGATAAAAGATAATCCTAAAGGTACGAGAATAGATACTAAGTGAACTAGAAATAACTGCACAGTCAGTGTCAGTAACTGTCAGTAGATGGTGGTACAAGCGGGTTAAAGCAACTGTTCTATGTATATCTGCTTTCTTAGTAATTGTGGCATAGGCGGAATAAAGTGAAAATGACTTGTCTAGTGACATCTATATTTAGAATTCCAACACGCCTATCAGCCTCTGTCTTACATGACTACTCTCTGCTGCCTCTCTATGATTCCACATCCGTCCAGGAAGCCGTTTTGGCTAAGTCTTCACCCTCAACTTCCTCCAGCTCGTCATCAGGATTAGCTGAAGAAAGTCAAATAGAGAAGACTCTTGATAGAAGGGTATCAATTTCCCAAACTAACACATTCAACGATGAAACAACTGCTATCACAGACCAGCCGACCTTGTACAGATTTTGCAAAGGCAATGGTAAAAATTACCGGCAGGGCTTTACAAAGGCCAGGGATGGCTAATGGGTAAATCAGCTTCTAGGACTTTGGTTCTTCGGACATGGAGGCTGGGAACCTGGCACACGCGGTGATACGCTGATTTTTATAACACTTTAATTTCGAACACATTATGCATATTTCTTTATTGTTATGCTATAAAAAGGGGTTCTGAAGGACTAGTATGAGCCCTGAATAGCTAGTCATTGTCACTGGTACACGGGACTATGTCTTGCTAGCAGAGAACAGTTACACGGTACACCTCACATTGGGTATCTGGCTGCTGCTATGCAAATATTAGGGGTCTGCAATTCACAGACACCTACCCAAAACCTGTAGGGGCTAATATAAGGTGGAATGTACCTTGTATAAGGTCACCGTGCTACTAGTTGGCATACTCAAGGGACATTTACGCTTTTATTACTTCTCCGTGACCTACTAGAAGATAGAGAGGGCTTTGGGGGATCACCACGGCTTGATTGGAAATGACCGACGGCCCGGGGGCAGACCTATCGGACTTGATATTCCGAAGTGTTCCTTTGGATCGGACACGGAGGCAAAGCTGTTAAAATGGTGGCAACGCCTGAAACGCTTAGCATGGAAGCAGATACAGTGGATATACCACTTATAGAAGGGTCCCATATGACTATGGAGACTTATAAAAGATGTGCCAGGTCTAGATAACAGATGACTGAGCATCATTGGCGTGCGGACTGGTCGGAAACAACTATCATTGGTGTGAGCAAAGCGCCTTGGCGCATAGAAAAAGAAAATTTTAAAACAGGCTAAACGCCAACCCGCAGGCACAGGATGTCAACTCCTGGAGTCTAAACATAGAAATTCCTATTTATTGGTCACGCTTACACGACTTATGACGTTGTGACACTCTTTTTCCCTCATATGTATATTTCTCCTCATATTATCTCTGTTCCATCTCTGTTCCTCGTTGTTCCGTCTATTTTCCGACTTATATTACCTAAAATTCTCGATTTTCACTTCTTAGGACAGTATATAAGTACTATCATGTAGGAGAGCAGCAGAAGAAGAAGGGAGACGCACTGCCCGCCCATATCTATAGATTTGTATGTGGCTATCAAACGAATAGACCTCTGATTCAGTTGATCTATTGTTGATCTGTGTATTCAACTTCTACTTCATCAGGACGAGCCCTAGATTTAAAAGTCCTAGTTGAGACCTGTATTGCAGACAAGAGCTTGAGTTCGAGTTTTTGATAGAGACCAAGTGTATTGGCTTGTAATCTGTTTCATTTTGGCATTGGTTGCATTGCATTTTTATTAGAGATTGAACCTCGTACTAGATCGTCAGTTAAAGACCCTTCTAGAAGCTTTTGACTATTTTGTTGTTAAGAGCTTTGTGACGTAGAGAGGCCTCAGAATTGACCATTGGAGAGTTGGTTGGATTCCTGCTTGCGCACACGTCGTTGATTCAGTTCTAGTAAGGAACAGTTTGTGAGGCTCAAGGCTTCTCGTATTATGTCGCACCCAAGAAAGCTAGTATTAGCCCTTGGCGTTGTTCATATATAGATTGTATACCCAAGCCCAAACCCACACGTACACTACCCTATTAAAAGGTGTATCATAACCTGCTCTAGTCTACTAGAAGCATATTATCACTTGAACTATTAGTTTTGTGTGCAATTCTAAGCACGGCAACTCTGATCACATTGAACCACACTTGCACACACTGTCCACAGTAGTGCTAGACCTACTATTAGCATCTATTACCTGGTTACTTTCGTACCAGGTTTAGTGGTCATTAGCGGCTCACATTCCTAATCCAGCCTTTACAGGATTGCCGTATATTCCTATAGATATGTTCCTTATTTAGTAGTCGAAATTCAGCCAAATGATGATGGTTGTTATTACGTGCACACTTTTTGTAAGTCTGAGCATGTGCAGAGACACAGATATATAAACAAGATGTTTTCAAAGGTACGATATGGTCTATAACACTCTAGAATACATTTTGCTCAAGAAATCAGCCTTATCAAATATACAAAACTCCTATTTTCCTCTTCTTGCTCTGTTGGATTGGCTCCGTGGACCTCCTGCAGGCTGTTGTCGTTGACGCTTCGATGAGACAGAGGTTGACTTGGTGTTTCGACGAGCTTTTTGTTTCGAGCCGATAGCTAGAAGTGCTGAGATTGACTTTGGAGATGGTGGAGAAGGAGCGGGAGACAATTCGTGCATATGTTCATCTTTGTCTTTCAGAATTCTGTCAAAACTAGTATTAGTCACTTTGAAACCTGTGCCAGGAAGAGGAGAGACACTTACAGGGCAATGAAAAGACCAGAGAGAAGCAAATGAACACATTTCGCAGCCTCGTACCAGAATCTGGCTGCATCGGACGGGCCACCAGCATCGCACCACCAACGAAGAGCTACCAAGAGAAGCACAATCCCTGAAGTACCAGGGCAGATCAAAGCTTCAAAATCCCCATCTCCAGCAGCTCCACTTGGAAGTAGACAAGCTTTCTCATCTCTCTGCATCCATCCAGGTGCACAGTGGTCAAGCCAGTTCCAGAATTGATTGCGTATATTGGGCAGCTTGACGCTAGCTGGGGCACTGATCATCTTGATTCGATGCGCTTTGAACCAATATTTCATGCCTTCAACTCGACATTTCAGTGAGAGTGCTGTGTGCTTGACCTTTCCATGCCATCGCTCCTCAATGGAAATCTACAGGAAAACACAATCCTTGTACTCCTTTGGTCGTTCCTGGCACCCTTCAGGAAGCTTGAACAAAAATTCTGCATAATTCCTGATCCACTCAACGTTGCATGCTTCCAGAGGATAATCACAGTCTGCAATACCCCCAGTCTGGACATCAGACCAATGGGAAGAAAATTCCATGTTGAAGTTGTCTTCGCTGGCCATGTCGCCATTTTCTGGGGATGGCGAAGATGGGTGCAAAGGTGGAGACGTTTCAGAAGTGGGGAGTGGAAGAGCCTCTGGAATTGGCGAGTTTACAGCTGTTGCTGGAGCTGTGTGGAAGAAAGATCCTTTGGTGACAGAGAAAGTTGAATTCAATGCCTTTGGATGGTCTAGAGTTTCGGTAGATGTTTCTTGAGCAATTGTCCACAGTTTTGCCTGACCCAGCTCATGCGCACTATGTCCCTTGCTTGAATCCATGGTAGCCTGAGTATAACTTGAGTCCAATAGAGAAGGTTATGAAGACAAACAAAACATACCTCTTTCAGTCGACTAGATCTCCTCGGCAGCAGCATCACGTCTGCTGACCTTTCCTTTTCCTTCTTCTTGCTGCGCTCCTTTTTCTTCGCATCTCGAGATTCAAAGGGTGACTCTTCAAATGGAATTGAAGCCACGATAATGTGTCACAAACAACCTAAGTATAAGTGGTGGGCTCTGCGACTTTGGGTCACTAATAGAACTGTAGGACACAGCAGAAGCCTAATAAAAGACCACAAATACAAAGATTCAGTAGATGCTGGTTATGAACAGCAGCACACTAGTGGTGACTAGTTGTGCAAGTGTGGTTTGACGTGATCAGAGTTGCCGTACTTAGAATAGTACACAAACTATAGATCTGAGAGTGATGATATGCTCTTCGTTACTTCAAAAAGCAATCGAGATAACAACCTTACGATTATAGGGGCGACTAAAGGGTTACGAATGCTTATAATAGGGTAAGAAACAGTCCCAAGTGCTATAGGTAGCGCAGACCTCGAGTTCAACCAATACTTTTTTCCCTGCCTCAAGTGTACTGATCCTATAGAAATGTCAACGAACTGTGCGCAAGCAGGGAGATCCAACTGACTCTCCAAATGAGTCATCTGGCCTCTCTACGTCACTGAAGCTTATAAAGCGAGTCCGAGTCTATCTCTACATCAGAAAACGCAAGCAACCAATGCTTAGAGCTACAGCATCACAAGCCAATACTTGATCCTCTGCCAATACAACTTAAGCTCCTTGTTATAACAGTAAGGTCTCAACTAGACTTTCAATCTTAGGGCCGTCCTGAGGAAGGTGG
>JAYKXP010000224.1:0-56254 GCA_037176845.1 Paramarasmius palmivorus | reverse complement strand
ACCCATGCTCCATTGAATACATCACCTCCATTTGCAGTATCTGCAGGTGTGGAGGACTTGAGAACCAAGATCAGAACTACAAGTGATGAGATGGTGAAGCTAGTCCAGAAGCTTCAGGCAGTAGGTGGTTACCTTTCACTGTGAAGCGTAAATCTGATGTGGCTTTATTTCAAGGACTCAAGACTAGTGGAAAGTGACCCCTCAACAAGTAGACTCAAATCATTTGTAGAACACTGGGCTGCATCTGTTTAATACAGTTACATCTGTTCTTGTTACTATACCTAGTAGAGCTCCATGATACCCTATGTCCGACTCTGAGCTGTATTCTATTGTACGTGTAGAGAATCATTGCTCTTATGTGAGATAAATGTAAGAGGATCGGAAACTAGCATTCTTTTCTGAGGTTCCATACTTGATTGTCAGGCATATAAGGCTTTACTCTACAGTTGCTAGATACTGTTCTGCTTCCCTTACAATGCAAACATTCTGGAACCAGAAACACCACACCCTGGAACCCAAGATTTCAAGCTGGGATCCTGCACTTTTCCTTAACAAAGAAGGGGCCTTAGCTCAGCGGTAGAGCATCTGATTCCAGTATCATCTGGCATTTCCAGAAGGTCGTCCGTTCAATCCGGGCAGGCCTCACTCTTTTTATGATGATGATGTAGAATGAATTTGTGGAAGGAAGAACGAGGTAAAGAGCCGGAAAAAGTCCGCGGGAGGTAGACACTTCGGGTTTTTGTTTATACTTGTAATTCGCACGTAGAAATATATTTGGGAACATCTAGAAGTCACTGTTCACAAGAATGTACCGCAATGCACTGGTTGGAAAGGTGGAACAGAGGAATACCAGAATCAGCGCGACACAGATGGGCGCTTAATTTGTGCGCGGCGACATCACGTGGCAGCTTCAGCTCTCGACTCGATGGACTTTGACTATGGAAGCCATTACGCATCTAGTAGGAGTACAGATTTTATACCAGCCATTTCTGTTTGAATATACAAAGACTGATTGTTGAGCGACGCCGGTTACATACTTGGGAAAAAGCCGTCGGTGCGGTGTTACGCCCAGATTTCTATTCGCCGACAAGCTCCGATCAACCTTGCCATTGCATTGGATCATCATGTCTACTGAACCCCTTGCTCTGCCCCAGGCATGCACAAATCTACCCCAACAGCCAAAGATGCTGAGGTGCGTATTTCATTCTTCTTAAAATAGCTGAAACTGACTTTTTTCACCCAAGTCAGCCTACGCAAAGGCCACGAGAGCGGAGCTGGCTCAAGATTATAATTCAGCATTCCAAAGTTATATCAAAGCAGCAGAACTATTCTTACACCTCAGTAGAACGAATACCTCTGATGAAAAGAAGAAAGAGAAGTGGAAGAATGATGCGGACAAGGCTCTCCAACGAGCGGAGAAGATCAAACAATTCACCGACAGATTGGGTGGCTCTCGACGAATCTCCAGCACATCTGCTGCAGGACCACATGCTGAATCAACACCTTCGATAAGTCTGACGCCGGTAGCTATTGATCCATTTTCACCGCGTAAGTTTCAAGGTGGACTCATCATCGTGTTCATCTCTGATCAAAACCAACAGAGGAGCAGTCCTATATTCTGAAGAAAGGCGGTTCGGTGAATGGGTTAGTCGTCCCGCTTTGGGAAGATAGTCACCGTGGAGACCCACGGTCTGTTTCGTGCGTGTTCCCGGACATTTGAGTTACGATAGCCTTCCTAACACCCGGCTTCTTTATTATTAGGTGCAATCCCCGACTGTCAGCTACACACGAAGAAATGTCAGCATGCTGGCGACAACCCGATGACACTGAATATTCAGCCATCCTGTCCACCGACATCTCACCTCAGGATATATCCCAGAACATTATCGCCGATTGCTCCGTGTGTTCTTCAATATCTGTATGTTTAGAACATGCACAAAGATTTGGCACCGACGTACGGATGTTCAACCTCAATCGTGCTCCCCTCATTGACATGGTCTATTTGCAGCTCGCGAGCTCTATCCTCCATCCAGTGTCACACGAAGCGTCCAACGTCTATCACCTCAAGATCTTCTTCAATGGTGCCTGGAGAAGGGTAAGAATACCATACTATTCTCGTGGCGTCCAGATTATTGACCGTTACAATATAGATCAGTAAGTGATGTTCATAGGAGTCAGGGATCGCCATTAATGCGGTCGGGTTTCTAGCGATAGACAGCCAGCTCCCATATCACCCGGGTCTCGGCATCCCTCTTTGTTTGACTTGTTCGCCACCACACCAAAAGCCAGTGTTATGGCCTACGCTTCTCGAGAAAGGGGTATGCCCATTTGCTTCAGCCACGTGAATGCCCTTACTGAACAAGTATCCCAGTACATGAAGTTGATGGGGGGCTATGATTTCCCCGGATCGTAGGTGTCCCTCCAAAGTACAACCAATTATGTGCTAACGGCGTTCACAGGAATTCAAGCATCGATATACAGTGCGTTTATCACCACTCCTTGTCGTTGCATAGATGTCACAAAACAATACTTAGTACGCTTACTGGTTGGATACCAGAACACCTAGACGTCAAGAGGTCCGTCATCTACATACAATTCACATAGTGGCTGACTCTTTTTAAAGTCCCAATTTTGAGCGAGAAAGTACATGGGCAAGGCTCCTTGACGGCTTTATCAAAGGTCAGCAGTATAGGTGTCACTTACGCATCTCAAGCTGAGACTTCGCAGGTCACTGCATGGTTACAGTTGGCTCTGGCAAATACTTCCATCCAGATGAAGGCGGGTTGGAGCTCTTACCGTCTCATAGCTATGCCGTGATCGGTATGACGACCGTCATTTCGCGTCGTCGACGCTGGCAACTACGCCACATACGACCTTCCAGAAATAATCACGCTACCAGTGCTGGAAGATCTTTTCTTGAGAGAGGATCACCATCCCAACAACCGCTCCCCCAACTCTTTCTACGGGGCCTTTCGGAGGTCCTTTCGGTGCCCGAATTTGAAAAGTCTGACAATTGTGGGGAACGTCGGTTCTACTGGGATGGGAGGTTTAGTCTATGAATTTCAACGTTCAAAGACGCTCAAAGTTTTCGGTCATGACGTATCATGGGGTGCGCAATCTTATCTTTATGATAGCCTCTAGTAGTGTGTTAATATTTCCTATAGGAGACCACAACGTATTATTGGCTATGGGTCCCTTTCCAGAGGTGACCAACATGCACTGCTGCTTGCAGGCACTAGCCTTCCTTTTTCCGCCATCTCCAGCAGCTTTGCCGTTTCCGTCCATGACAAGTCTGGTCATTGAGATCGATACAGGGGAGCATGACCGGGATTATGATGGGACACATTGGCAGGTGGTACGAGATCATCTGGAAACTCTGCCAAATGCTTGCGAGATACAGCTGGGAGTGAGGTCAGCCAACAAGAATGCGGACATTATGGTGGAGACGGTGACACTGGCAAGCTATTTGCACAGAGTGCATCTGCCTAGCCGTATCGTGGATTTGTTACCGCCTCGTCGAGAGGTCAGAAGACCGTCCAAGACTTGGGGTGCACGGTCTCCTACGCCTTGGGGGAGCTAGGGTAGACGTCTGTTGTAAGGTAACCTTTGTAAAAGAGTAACAATAATTGAACGCGTGCAATTCTTGGACAATTCTTGGATCAAAAACTGTTGTTACGTTTCATACACGAACATCTACCGATTGTATCTACTTGGTCTTGTTACTTTCCTCCTTTAGTTTCTTGAGAATGTTCTTCCTGGCACTTTGAATCTTGTTGGAGCGTCGGTGGTCGATCAAGGTGCATTCGGGTATGGGTTGGCCGTACTCTGAGCGAGTGAGCGCATCTCCGTGATACTGAAAATCGGGAGGTAGGGATTGGTAGCACTCTGTAGTATGAACGTGATTTAGTAATTGAAGCTTGTCGCGGTTGCATTGAATGAGGGGATAGTCATGAACCTGGTGTAGATGGACTATAAAGTCGTCAAGAGAAAATCTGCACAAGGTCAGGCAATTGGAGGAATTGTTTGGTAGAAAACATACAGTTGTCCGACTTGTTCGCACCAAGGAATCATGCACTTCAATTTCGTCTCATGTTGGATGCCGTTGTGATCCCAATGGGATAGTATATGGTGATTCATGGTATTATTTGAGCTGGTCACGGTATGACTAGAAGAACGGTATCAGGATAGATTCGCCACTATTGCTCAGGCACTTACAATAATCGGCGGATCCAGGACCACGGTCCTAAAACATTGCGTCTTTTGAGTGTTTCGATATACATCTGGAATCCGTATTTTGTTGAGTAGTAGAGCTCCCACTATGTAGCTCGGGTAGAGCCTGGTAGAGCAAAACTGCTACGTCCGAGCTACCTCCGTACTACCCGAGCTACTGGCCAAAGAGCACCATGCGGCGCCTGAGAAACGGGGATTTTCCTTACGTCAATCAACACCTTTTCGTTCGAAACCATCCATGCCCAGGGTACAATATTGCAAGTCTTGTGCATATTCTACTTTTCGAGAGAAGTATACAAGTTGAATCTTAACCGTTTTCACTTTAGCCATGTACACTCAAGTTTGACTTAGCTTTTTTCAGCTCAGACCGTCAAGCAATCTTCCCTCCGACGTCAATGGCTCAAGGTTTTTTTGCGCAAGGACAGGGCATCAAGAGGCTTAGGAACGAAGATGATATTGTGATCGTCAGTGGGGATCGTCAAGGTGTGTGGCCATCGACGCTTCTCTTCTTCGTGTTCCTTTTCGACTGACTCCATATATTAGGATGCCTTGAGGACACCGATAGCTCCCTCGACGGTCAGGAAACAATTCAAGAACACCAACTGCTGCATATTGAAGACATTTATGGATTCGAAGCACCAGTCTCACATTCCAACCGTTGGACACGTGCACTAGCAGTGATGGAGTCCTGCATCATATCTCGTAGTTCAGTTTGTTGGCATATAACAAAGTACACTTGTTGATAGTTAAAGAACGTGTGTTGCAATGAATGAAAATGCAGCTCAATTGACCATAGCATATAACGGCAACTGGTCGCAAGGCAGCAAGAAACGACGACCATACCACTATATCGAGAAGATTTCATAGGCTCACGCATTGTCATTTTGGGTAGCCGGTTTCTGATAACATCAAAAAATGCTCGCTATGTAGCACCATGTAGCACCTCGTAGACCGGGACCGTGCTACGTAGATGGGGGGGTAGCTACCCGAGCTATTTGACTACCCGAGCTATATACCGCTACATAGTGAGGTATCAAGTTCCAGATGTAGTCCTGATCTTCCTCGGAATCTGGCTGGAAGAGGCAAATCGGGCAGAAAA
Source organism: Paramarasmius palmivorus (assembly GCA_037176845.1). Lineage (NCBI taxonomy): Eukaryota > Fungi > Basidiomycota > Agaricomycetes > Agaricales > Marasmiaceae > Paramarasmius > Paramarasmius palmivorus. The sequence continues at coordinate 50,925 of JAYKXP010000224.1, read as the reverse complement.
CTCTGAGAGAGTGGGCTTGGCTATGGCTGGAGACTTGGTTCTGGATTGAAAGAGGTAGAGCGCTTAGACAAAAAGTAAGTCCATGTTAGAATGCGAGGCAAAATCCTGAAATGCTCACCGTTCTCTAGTGAGTTTAAACAATAGCTTGTTATAGCATTCTTGAAAATGTATGTGGGCAGTGATTTCAACAGCAGTATCATCAAAGACGTTTATAGTTGATGTCGGTCTCTTTCCCTTTATGTCCTCGTAGGTGATCCATGACTCCGGCACCTCGATAATGGCCATGCAAATAGGGCAGCGTTCGCCACGAAGATAAGATTTGAGATAGGATATTTCGCAGCTGATGAGATGCTGTGCGGCGTGCCCACTCTTACTCGTGCCGGCCTGGTGTTTCTTTGTTGGGTCTAGTAGACAGTAGATGCAAATCTTTCTATCAGCAAGTTGCCGATGAACTGCGTGAATGGTAAACCAGGCGATAACGAAGAATCGACCGTTATTCTGATCGCTGAGGTGCAAGAGTGGGTGACCATGAAGCAGCGATTTGATCGCGATGCGCAGTTTGACATCCCAGACATTAGTAAAGATAGGATATTTCTGCTGTGGGGATAGCCCGGTTGTCTCTGTCGTATCGTTATCGCATTGAACGGACATGCGTGAGGATGAGCGAGAGTTCAAGATATTGTCTGGATGCACAGACATGCGGGATGACGAACGGGAAACATCGTGTCTTGGTGGGTGAAAATTGTGATTAGGAGGCATCAATGCTGGATCAAGTGGAAATGGAGGAGGCATCAATGGAAGCATCAATGCTGGATCTAGAACGAGTGGAGGAGGCATTAACGCTGGATCTAGCACGAGTGGAGGAGGCATCAACGCTGGATCGAGTGGAAATGGAGGAGGCATCTGATTTAAACTTGAAGGACCGCTGTGTACGGCTTGTAACGGCGCCCAAGACTGCAAGTGATGAAAGGCAATGAGGTCGAAATAGGCATATAAAACATTTTGGAAGAGATCTCTCGCTTGCACAACAGAGTCATCGAGCTGTGAGCGCTGTGAGTATACATGGTGTCTTCAGAGGAGTATGCATACCAGAGGAGCTGACCACGACTCGGAGGTGCAATTGAAGCGCTCTTTGACAGTTTGCTCTGCGTGATTCCAGCTCGCCTTGCTCTGCTGCAAGACGGCATTGGAAATAAGCGTGTCCATGCTGAGGGTTGGTTGATACTGGCCATTGCCTGCCCGAGTCCAGGATGTGCAAGAGTAGGTGTCGGTAATGGCACGTAACCAATGTACATCATAAGGAGTTCGGTGTTCAAGTAGAGGAGTTTGAATGTCTGTAACATAGTGGCCAAAAAGATGTTTGATATGTTCTCTTGGAATCTTGTCTATAGCGCGTTGGTCCCATCCATTGAGGAGAACGGTAGAATTGATATCTAGGCATTGGAGATCAGGCAAGAAACGAATCGATTCAGAGATAACGCGCACCACAATGCCAGCCTAGAGAGTGCGACGCCATTTTTGTCCAATTGTCAACAATTTCAGGTGTTATTTCCAAGACCCTCTCAGCAGAGATGGTGAAAATCGATTGTGTTAGCTGAGATGGGCGGATCTTGAGCTGATATGGGAGAGCAATAGTGGACGGCTTTTGGAACAAGGCCGGCACATCCTCCTCGAACACATTGTTGGATACAGCATGCGAAAAGAGGATCAAAAGAGGGTCTAAATGGACCCTTTCTGAACCAAAGGACCGCAAAGCCACGAGTCTGTCAAAGATTGAGCCAAAGTTAGTGAAGACGAACAGGCAAAAATAATACCTTCCACTGTTAAGGACGATAAAGCAGCCAAAATCGAGTCCAGCTCGCTCATCATAACCAGTGATAACAAAGGAGAAGTCCTAAACAAAAAGGTCAGCCGAGTTTGCCTCGATTTGGGTGGAAAGAGAGTACCTTCCAGCACAAATGAGCCGCATTCGAGCAAAAAAGTTGTGGAGGTATTCTGTGAAAAAATGAGAAACCACTCAGGACGGATGCCCAAATTCTCTATTATGTCAATTAGCGCTGTTCTGACACAAGCAAATGGTACCGCACCTGGATGTGGTTCAGAGAGATTGACGGAGAGCTCAAAAGTGCACCCATCAAGCAAGAGTAGTGCGCATCTGATAGTACATGGTCCGGTCCAGCTTGCGGCGGTTCAGCGAAATTCCAAGTGTCGATAGCCTGCGAAACGTGTAAGCACAGTACAGCACTGTGCATTCAATCACGTACATCATACACAGGCTTAAAATAGGTGCCAATGTCGGTATTAAGGTTTTTGGAGATCTGTTGTGATCATATAGTTGCGATGGAACCCAGATAGACGCTGATGCAAACTCACAATTTTTTCCGTAACGTATGCCAATTTGTCAATCGTGGGCCAGGTCCACGTAACTTGACCATCAGCAGTGGCAGCGAGTTGACCCAGTGTGGCACAATGTCGAATGAAAGCAGTCAAGGAGGTTACGCTAGGAAGTTGCGTATCCTTTGAAGTAAAATCTTTGCCGAAGAATACCAACAAAAGACGCTCGATATAATGTTGGAGACGAGCGTTTCCCGTGGGCAATACCTCTAGTAGAGGCGAAACGTTGACACTGTGGCCAGGCTCATGGGTTAACAGTGTACGTATGTCGATATCGGAAGAAGAGTAGCCAGAGTTAGAAGACTCGGGGTTTGACGGTGGTGTTGTAAAGCTGCTGGATGCTTTGGAGGATGAGGCAGTTGTACGACCTTTTTTTGCTTTACTTTTGCCGTTGATACTGGTAGGTATTGAGGGAATCGTGAAGCCATCTGGGTCTTTTCGCTGCCGTGGCATTGTGGAGGTGGAATAGCAAGGTGCGATTCACAGTTATGTAATAGGAAAATCAGAATTTATTGTGATCTTCGCTCGCCTCGCTCCGAGACCTAAGGGAATACTAGTGTGCAAACTACAGGAGACACAAAAGTACCGAAAACACCAGACAAGAGAGAGAAAAGAGAGAAAATAACAATAAGGATGAATTTCGTTGATGACCAGGAAAACAGCTTGCCAGGTAGAGGTCTCTCTTGACATCAAGTGTGTGCGACCGTTCTCGGTCACCGAATAATTGTATAGTTCGGTGAGTGTTGCAGAGAATGAAGATGAAGTGGCGTTGTTATGAATCTTCGCAACGTTCCAAAATGGATCCAAGAAAATGCTGGCTCCCAACTGCAGTGTAAGGTATAAAAGTCCAGCACTTTGATGACCAAAAGTAATACTCACATGATGGTATGCTTCCAACAAACGATTTCGACTGGTGACCAGGTGAGAGTTGCGTCTATACCATTGGGTATACTGTTGTTGGTATTGGTCCTCAACCAGGGCAAAGATTTGCTCATTGGACATTTCTGCGAATGCTTCCTCGGTTTGTTGATAGAGGAATGAGCGATGGTAAAAGACTTTTTGTATGTGTCGGGAGCCTGGTTCTTTGGAGACGCGTTTCCAGTCGACAGCAAATTCGAGGTTGGCAAGAGCAGTCAGAATATGGCCAGTCAGAACACTTCGGTTGTTGCTGACGTCCATGTGGTTGATGGTCTGATGAAGGGTATTTATGTATGTCTGAGAGGAATGTGCAAATCGGACTTACGTTGTGATACTCACAAAGTCTCTGGATCAGAGCACTATGTCGACGATCTTCTTCTACCCATGCTAAAATGGAGCTCAAGTTGGGGATTCGCTTGAGATAGCTCTGGAACCATGCAGTCTGCACCAGGGTCAGCCATTAATGTGATGCAAGTAGAACGACAAACTACCCATTGATTATTCTCATCACATTTGAAGCTGCGAAGAATCCGAACCAATGCCTCATTCTCCGCATGAGTAATGCCTGTATATGCAGGTGCATACGAGAGGAATTCATGATATTCGTGAACGGTGATGGGTGGAACTGTCTGTATATCCTGAGTAAGTTCTTCGACGCGCTGTCGAGCTGTCTGAGTATGAATAGACTGTAAGGCATTATGAATAAGATTGGCCAAAGCTCGTAAACAATTTCACTTTCACCTGCTTCTGCTGGGGCTGCTGGGGTGTACTTTGTCCGGAACTTGTAGAGCGGGGATTGGAGCTTGTGCCGGATTCTGGCTGTGATAAACGTGAGCTGTTAAATCTGACTATTGCAAGGCGAATAATAATACCGGATTTCCTTTCTTCCATTTCTTTCTTTGCCCTGCTTCTGAACGTATGAAAGGTTTTACCAACGAATTGGCCCTTTGAATAAATTCGTTTGTTCGAGGGGTTCCAGGGGCCTTGGGGGTGAGCTGAGTATATATGTTTCGAGCCTGTTCAAGGTGATGTAGAATGTCGTTGTGGTTGGCGATCCGAAGTTGCGAAGTGGGGGGAGATGATCCAGGGTCTCTGGCAGACATGGCGGCAGGTTGAAAGACGCGTTGTAACGTATCACATATTGTGACGTGACGTATACCTTCCTTTTTCGTAACCCAAGTGAGGGCGCAGTCTGGCGCTCAACTCCATACTTCTGCCTTCACTTTTCTTCTACTACTCTCTCTGCACAATGGCGGCCAGGGGCTCAATATTCAATAGGCTCAGCAATGCAGACAACGCTTATCAAAGAGTCAACAACGTTTGGACAGCGTTCTCTGCACAACAAAACATAGACCAATATCCGAGTCAGTGGTAGTCAATTGTTATAACATTTTACATGGCTGATATCCCTCCATATAGTACAAGCAGCCTACAATATGGGTGGGTATGCGCACGGAATAACGCAAAGATAGTCTGACAAGCGTTTAGCTCATCCCAACGCACAGGCAAGTGCGGGCCCTGCTTTGGCAAGAGAGCCAGCGAATCATAATGATGGACATGGGCCTGGTGAGTGGAAATTGTCAGAATCTATAAAAAGAGATCTGATCTTTCAATGGAAAGGGTCGTCGCACATTTATAGAAACAAAGTTATAGTCCCAACATTCAACGAAGCAACGCTCGCAAAGAAAACGCGGAAATTCCTGTCAAGAGTGGAACAATCGTGCTTTGGTCAGATGTCAATAGAAGAAGTCCAGAAAGATATAGAGGAAGAAATTGCAAGGATTGAAGAAAGGGGAGCCCCGGGAACAATCAAAAAACGAAATCAAATCAAGGACGACTGGAGCGTTTTTTTGAAATCCTACATGGAGAAGGGGATATTGGACGAAGATCTCTTTCGATCAGACAAGGTGGCCAAATGGGCTGTCCCTTTTCTCCGGATGAAGGTATGTGGTCTTTTCTCTGGATGAAGGTATGCTACAAACACTCTTTTCAGGTCGAGTTAACAGATCCAGCCCATAAATCCAATCCGCGGCTTCGCTCAAGTACACTGGTTGGCTGGTGTGCCATCCTGACGAGCATTATTGTGAAATACACGTGGAAATATGTAGGGCAAGATAGAGTGCGGTGTGGAATGGAGGTACTCATCAGTGGAGATTTGTATGATCAGTTACGAGACACAGTCGCCCACCGTAAGTTGTAGTGAATTGCGAGTTGATATGCTAACGAGATTTCTCTAGTGGTCTCTGAATACGAACTGGTGCGCCACATGTATCATAAATGGAGATGTGGGAGGGCTGAGGTGGAGGCTTTGATTATCCATGTGCTGAAGAAATCTCAGCATCCAGAAGCTCAGCGGGTAAGTCACTTGTGTTTTGGTATATCTCACTGCGAACCTGAGATTTTGTTATAACAGGTCGTGATTAACCGTATAATCAGTCTCTTGCTTATGTTTTATACTACTTGCCGCATCTCTACTTTAGGACCCAGTAACGAAAAGTACCGTAGCGAGGGCAAGGTAAGCATGGCCGAATTGACCACGGATGGCTACTGATATGGGTTCCAACAGTTTCCTCGTGTGAGAGACGTAACTGTAGAGCGACTCGTTGGTGGGGAAGAAAGAGCAGTGATCCGCTACACCAACTTCAAGGTCAGGTTACAAAATTTTCATTGAGAGGGCATATACTAATGTTCTTCTAGGGTTCAAACGGGGTCGAGGGCAGCGAGCAGGTACTGGTACTGAGTTCAGCGACAAAAGTACACAATGCCTTGTTCGACATTGTGTTTTGGATCAAATTGGACGGTATCTGTCGAGGCATACTTGTATTACCCGTGAGTATTCAACCATCCTATCTGCAGAGTATTTATGTATTGACTGGGCACAGACGTTTTCCGCTATTCAAAACAGCGATTGGTTGATTCTAGAGTACCGTCCAGATAATCTAGATGACCCACTGTGCGTGCTCTTTGCCATTGATTGAAATCTGCAAATTGAAACATTTAGACAGATTCTTAGAGGCAAGGCAAGGGGGGCTAGGTTTCTCCAATGCAAAGAAAGCCGCAATGTCGAACAAGATGGGCCGAACAATTAGTGGCTGGATGTCTGATTTGAAGTTTCCAGCAGCGGGGACAACTTGACTTCGGCGGGAGGCAGGCAATGACGTACGTCTCTGCTAATTGTTTGCGTATCTTCTCTCAACAGTCCCCAGTACGCAGATATTATTGGCAAGGATTTTGCAAAAGATCTCATGCACCATGTTGCACAGTATGGCACTTTTACACGACATTATTCGGAAAATACCACCAATTTCGACTTGGTGCCTGCACATCTGCGAGAAAGAACCTTTGAATCGCAATATGTAAGCTTGAAAGGTGTTGAATGGTAGTATGCTTATATGAATTGCAGTACATAAGAAGCAAGAAAAGTGCATCCCTTGCTGTCGTGGCTCGCCTTGGGTGGCAAGATGGTATCGGAAACAATCTGGAAGACGACGATAGAGGTGAAGGCGATAACAGTGGCGTGAAACTGCGTGCATGGAAGGCACCGGAAGAAGTGGTTCAGTGGTCCGAGGTCTGTGCTTCTGTCGACTGCCTTTGATTGATACTCAAATTTGGTTCAGAGCCAAGAAGATGTCGTTGAACTCAAGGCGGAAATCTCCCAACTTTGGCCTGGGTTTTTGGAGTTTTTTAATGACACATATCAGTTTATAAAGGGATGGGAATTGGAGACAAGGAGAGTCGCACAGCGAATGATAAATGTCGCCAGCAAGGATCCAACATCAACTTGGTTAGAGCGAACTAAAGGGAAACCTTTAGAGTGCGATCTCGAACAGGCTCAGAAGGTCAGGTCTTGTGGTTCCCAGCTATTCCCCACGTTGACAATATGACTTGCAGTATTTGAAAGAACATCTGCAGCCTCGTTGGGCAAAGGTAGATGCCCAGGTGCGACACTATAACCGTGTTCGTCGAACAGAGCTGGACCGAGATGAATTGAGTGTTTGGGACCAAAACAAGGGTAAAACTACTGGGTACACCCTGACAGAGGTTCGAGAGGCTCAGCGGCAGGTGGACAATCAAGGTGTCGATTTCTTGAGCACGATTCATAGTGAGTGTGATATTTAAACCAAATCGGTCTTCTCTTTGATTGCTTGTTGTTCTAGAAGAATCGCAGACGCAGACCAGAGATGAAGATGACGAAGAGCTCAACGACGTTGGAGACTGGAATGACCGCTGTTCTAGTTTGTACAAGGCAATCAGCTTAGTCTCCAATAAGGCTGGATGTGGACATTTGGCTGATCTGGTTAACGATCACGTACTGGAGGACAACGACGGCGATAGCGATGATGATGACTCGGACAAACAACCGACGATAGTTCATGATGGTAGTGACCAGGCCGAACCGAACCCATTGCACTTTTTGGACTACAGCTCTGTCCAAAATGCATTGGCAGAATACATCATGGCCCCTTTTGGCGTGGAGGATGAGTTGAAACAATCAAAAACCGCAGCAGGCAAGTAATGATATCGTTGTTTGAATGAGATACTCATGTCGGTTCCAGGGTTTCAGTGTCGTCGTTGCCCGGTTCTCAGCTGGGACAAGATAGCCGTATTCCCCAGCGAATCCAAGTTGAAAGATCACTAGTATGTTTTGTCGACCTGCCTTACAAAGGTGCTTAAATGTCATTATCAGGAAAACGCGTCACACACCTTGGGCTGAACTTGAGCGGGATATCCAGCATGAGAAGGGCTGCTTTAGATGCCCCAGCGGTGATCTGGAGTAAGTGACTATGGTTATTACTGAGCTATATTAGACTGAGAGGGATCTGTAGGGACGCCACCTTGTCGCAAGATGTGCGATCGCATATGCTGTCGTCGGAATGCAAAGGGCATAGTTTATACTGATGATTGGCTGATCAAAAGTTGGTAACTGTGAAGGGGAAAGATAACGATTGTCGTTTACGGGAACCCACAAACCTCCCGACAATGACCAGCATCAACATTGCGGAAGACATGGCAGATGACAGATTGGAGGATGATGTGGAGGAGGCTTTGATGGTGTTGTTGGGTCTCTAGTTTTCTGCACCGCGTTTTCTGTTAGGTATCAAAAGACATTGGAATTGCACTTTATAGACATGTAACAGTATAGCGTTGGTATTATACACGAGCGAGGCTAATTACGAGCGGATGTGCTAGGATGGGGCTGGTTCTGATGCATCATTCTTTGTTGTGCAAACTGTGCATTCTTGAGATGAACATATGTGGTGTACTGCTGATATTGTACGCTGTGTGAGGGAGGAGGGAAAGGCGAAACCAAAGGTAAAGCGGCAGGGCCTGCAGGAGGCTGGCTAGAAACTGAAGCAGAGAACGGCATGTGTGCTTGATCAGAGGTCAAAGGATGGGAATACATGGCGTAAGCGGGATTGACTAGAGACAAAGACATTCCGGGAGTTGGTGCAGAGGATGCAGACATTCCGGGAGTCGGTGCAGACAATGCAGACATTCCGGGAGGGGGTGCAGACAATGCAGACACGTTGGAAGTGGGGAAAGCTTCAAATTGAACAGTTACTATATGCATGTAGTCGGAACAAATTAACAAGACTTACATGGCACATCTGCAAGATTTGGAGGGGGCTGATTCTCTTTTTCAAGAGCGGGATCAATTACGACTTTTAAAGATATCAGAATCTGCCGTATGTCACAATTAGTAGCAAATAGATGACCACTTACTTGGGGGAGGCGCAGAATGTTTGGGGTCGACTCCGAGTCCATCTGTATCTTGGTGTCGGTGTAGGAGTCCCCGCTCTGCAAGACAGTCATATGCATGAACGATTGGAAAGAACGATGTACTCACCACTGGCAGCATTGATGAGTGCTGCCTGCTCTCGTGTGAGTTGGAGCTTGAGCTGAGTGTTACGCTCAAGTGACTCGGCAGCCTTTAGATTCATGTCCGCGATAGCCGCCAGCTGCTGGATAGACTCGGGGTTCGAATTGGCACCCATGTTTCGAGAGAGTCCGTTTATTGCTTCAAGAACAGATTTTATCGACGAGTCTTGGTCCGAGTCCGTAGTGTCCGACTTTCTCTTTTTGGCTTGAGGAGCCATAGAGTGCAGAAAGTAATCAAGAAGGGGTCGTGGAAAGAGACAGTGGATGTGGTGGTAGAGAAAGGAGGATGTTGGCGTTTATGTAAGTGCGATGCGCCTCTTTTCACCGCGGTCGCCTCTTTATCAACCGCCGTTATGCTCTTCTCAACTTTCAGTCCGACAGACACAAGCAGCCTTGATGAGGTCACTTCTTTGGCTTGTTTGCCCATATCAAAACCTCCAGAAAGCGTACTCGCTGATTGTAGTCCATTTTTCTATGTAAGTCCTCAATTACGGTTGATCGAATGGCAGATAAGCTCACCTGAATCCAATTAGAAATTTGCAACAGCAACGAGGAAACGAATACAAGTAGGGATCCTCGAGCTCCATACAACATTCCGAAAAGATCCTACAACGTGGGGGGATAGCACAGAAGAGAAAAAAGCAGCAGGGTACTGCTTGGAAGTAATACTTTTAGACCGCGTTTCGAGTTGTTTGGCAGAGGGAGAGGCGATGGAGACATTGACGGTGATGACAAGGCCAATAAAAATTCCACATTGGAACGGAATCGTGTGTGGTTTTGGTCTTTTCTTTTGGGATATTTACTGAGAAAACACAATAGCCAGGGATTGTGCCAATGTCAAAGAACGGTTGGGTCGCTCGAATATCGCAGCTTAAACAAATTGTTCAAGATCCAAAGTTGACTGCAACTCCGGGATCAATAGAACTGGAGAGTGCACTGGAGAGGCTCAAGAGTATCGCTGAAGAAGTCGCTTCTTGTAAAGCCTCTCGGGATGTCCAGAAAGTCCAAGAAAATGTGGGATTTGGTGCCATTGCCATGGTGCTTTGGTTTGATGTACGTGCCACGTTTTGCACAAGACGACGTTACTGAAAGAGAGTGAGCAGCTAGCCGATCAAATCACTGCATCGGAAATACAGGAAACAAATTCCGAGTATGTGGTAACGGCAATCAAAAGTAAATGTTTGCTTATGTGAGTCTGACAACAGAATTTTTTCGAGGAACGGAGTGCAGATTCCTACGTCAATGGCGAACCTCAAGACAGGACTTTACATCTTGGCTACAGTCAGCCCAATACTAGCATTGGGAACATCAAGTCTCTTCAAGCGGCCGCAGTCAAATGTTAGGATCATCCAGGTGGGTTCTGAGTACTATCGAGCGACAAATCCAAGCTGAAATCAATCAGTGGGCAGCTTGCTTCGCCCCACAGCAGAAATCATCGCGATTACACCAGGTAGAAAGAGCAATAATGAGGTGTATCTGGAGTGTCGCAAGAAGGGAGATGGGTGTATGTCTAGCAACAGAGGACCTGATTGTTGCCGTCGAGGTTGAGGTTGGAGAAGAGATGATGGATAGATTTCTGTTCCAAAGTGGGTGATACTCACTTTGAATTTGAAATGCGGTTTTGATGTGCCATTCAGAGATATACGACCATGGTGGTGCCAATGGAAGGGTAAGTGTTGCCGTAGGAAATAGGGACTAATCTAATCCCCCTTATTAGCCAGAAAAGAGGAGATTGGAATCGCTGGAACGGTTACCCACAGCACCTCCATCGCCCCCTTTTTCGCCACCTTTTTCACCATCACCTCTACCTGACCAAAGAGTGCCTGAACAGGTGTTACCAACGACAAGAACACGGACCGGCCTGCTACTGGGGTTGAATTTTGCAGGAATGGCCACCGGAGAGAAGAGAAAGAATAAAAGACCAAAGACTGTGGACTTGAGAGCGGTATGTGTCATATTCTGATCGCAATGTTTGATATTGACGACGTGGTGATTAGACCCCAGCGGGAACACCAGCAACTCCCAGTGTACATGAGCCTGCAATGGTACGTGTGACTACCAATCTAGATTACAGGGGTAACGTTTCCCGGCAGTGGGTCAGAACTGAAGGAAGCACATTAATGTGCAAAGACCCGAGAGATGGAGCTGCGATAACCTACCAGCCATTTCCCTATGTGAGTTGTTGTTTGTTCCCGTTTTTGTGAGAGACTAATGACGGCGGCGGAATAGGAGTCTCATGGCCAGGAGATGGAAACAATTTGGCGAGGAGACTTTGTCGTTCGAGGAGACGACAATAACTCATTGGTACATATTCTCACGTATGTGGAATATTGTCAGATGCCAGAAGCCACTTTCGACAGCAAGAAGGCTGTCGTCATTCTGGACCGTATTGTTGAGGGGAGAGATAGGGTTGATAGGGGGGGCTTGTCTTCAATTGGGGATGTCAATAAGGAACGAATATTTAGAGGTAAGCACCCGGTTTCTGGAAAGTACAGCCAGAATTGACACGGGTAAAAGATGCGGGTCTTGAGGGCGGAAGGGCTGCTGGCACCTTGTTGGACATTCTACAACACCTGAACCAAGAGGGAAAGATCTTGGAATGTGGCGATATCACCGGAAATCACGATGCTTGGATACCAAAGCAATTTGGTAGCGATAGGATCTCATGGCATGCCATGAGAGAAAACGAACAATATCCTACCGACAGTATGTCATCATCACAGGTCTCAACGGCCGATTGGGTGCAACGAGCGAGCATTGTACCAGATGGTCTAGCTGTGGTGTTGAGCGTTGTGGTGGGAACACAAGTCGTTGCTATTGCCACTTCCGAGAATGACCCAAGATTCTCAAAAGCGACATCCTTTGTCGGAATGGGTAATATGGACGAGAATTGGAGGTGGAAGCTGGTATACTTGAAGAGAGGCGACGGAGTGTAAGATATATTCTCTACTGCATTAGTGCTGTTCTGACACAATGTCCAGAATTATAGCACCCAATACCCCGTATGTGGTAATCGCCACAAAAGATTGCATCTGGGATTCTTCTCGCCTACTTTCCGCTAAAGCTATTGAAGAAAGTCGCATGGCCATCTACAACAGTGCAGTGGCAAATACGCACGTCACCAATGGGACCTATCCACAATCACGACAAATTTTCGCCTCACTTTTCGGTTTGTGGTTGAAATATATCACGGATCGGTCAACAACAGCAGTATACTACAACTTGCAGTATGCAATCATGGACGGGCGGGAAGAGGATCAGGGGAGACTCATGGATGAGATTGGAGTAAGCGGTCACCTGCCAATGTTGGGGACCTTGAACGGCGTGCTCCAACTGCTGGCTGCAGCCAATCTGGTTGGCCTATGGTCAGTTCTGGTGCCAGAAGGGTATGGTCGAACCGCACATCTTCGGGAGCTTGACACAACCACTCTCTCACCTAGCCGGGAGGCGATTGCAAGTATTTTCAAATCGTTTGCGGCCCATCTGCTATTAACAAGTTCAAGCGGAGACGAGGTGACCCTGGAAGAAGTCCATCGATCGTGGCTTTTACGGGATGCTAGGGTGCTGTTGGAGGCAAGAAGAAGATACAAGATCGTGGGGATTGCTGGAATCACTCCAGAGTTGACGGTCAAAACCCTAACCGCAAAGCTAGATGTTGTGTTGAGTCGTTATTCTGCGGAATGGGCTATAGTAAAGGACTCGGACGTGGGAGAGATGTCGTATGAATTCGACGACGTGTGGGGAGGGCTTCGGATTTCACGTAGAGTCGGATAAACTTTGTGTATTGGCATAGCTTGGTACAACAGTATTAGGTAGTTGGTATTGTATCTGCAACAAGAAGGTATAAAAGCGCGTAATGGAACGAAACGGTCTACTGAACGGTCTACTGAACATGCGTCGTAAAGGCTACCATAGTCCAATGCACGGTTATACCCCGCTCCTGTTTGAGCTTTGGAATCCTTGTGGTGTGAACCAGCTCTGACGAAAGCCACAAGTCTTTCAACTTGGGCAGAGAATCGCGGCAACGGAGCAGATGTGCCAGTACTGGGGTCGCGTTTTGCACTGTAAGATCCAATCTTGTAAGATTTGGCAATGCAGGCGGTACGCGGGACTTGCAGAGCCACAGCAAAAGGTCCTCAAGGTCGAACGTTGACCTAATGTCCAGTGACAATTTCTTGAGCCCGTCACAAGAACAGATAAGGTGGTCAAAGATTCTGTAGTAGAAATGGATGGGACCAGCCAAGGTTAAGTGGTGTAGGGCGGTAGAACAGATGTCCTGGATAATGAATGTTGCGACAGAGGCAACTGGGGTAGTGATATTGAGACGAAAATACTGCAGGTTGAGACAGGTTTAACGAGTTTTCGCCAGGATAGTTGAGACAAAGGGAATAGAGTTGAGGGAGGCAATTGAGTGTCATTCGCAAGTTGTTCCATTGCGGTTCTATCGAGGGACGCAAGCATAAGGTAAGGCAGGCTGTACCGTGTCCGGTTTGGGAAAAGAATTGAGATATAGAAGTCAGACCAATGTCGTTCTTCCTTTCTTCCCCAAAATCAACCTCTTCCACATTGTCACAGGCAACAGAGTCGAGGAATCTCTCCTTGGGTTGCCAATGACCGGAAAGAATCAATTTACGTATTGGGAGAGATATGCGCGTGCTGGGAACAGGGTGCATGGAAATCGCGGGAGCAGAATTGTAGACTTGAAGAATCAAGATTTCAAGATTGACAAAGTTGGTGAGAACGGTTACTGGGTGATACACCATGTCAAAATTGACACGGATAGTCGTCAACGACACGGTTGAAATCGATAGAGAGTCGATTCCTGGGTGTGATGGAGCGTAGCTTTTTCCTTTCATTTCTCTAAGTCCCCTTATCTATTTTCTTATCTTCATCTTATCATTTTCCACTTATATCACGTACAGCCTCTCATCCACCGGAACATTCCACATCATTCTTCCATTGTTCTACATCTTTCCGTATCATTCTGATTGCTTACTTGTACAATTCTCGCCGAGACAGACTCTTCACATATAAACCGTAGCTGTAGATGCCTAGTTCCCCATCTTGACCTCTTGGTCATTTGGGCTAGGCAAGTCATCTTGTATTTTATTCCTTTAGTTATGCTAACTTGGTCATTTGGGCTAGTATCTGACTTGTGTCTGCCTGCTCAATGTCGTATAGAGCCTTGTGCCTACGCCGGATCACCCCCTTTTCCTTATCATCATCGTTCAGCACCGCTATCCGTAGGGAGGTAGTTGGTTCGCCCTCACATTAGGTCAAGATCTCATTGAACGCCGTTGACCTGGTAGCGTCAACCTCGTTCAAGGTACACCCTGGCAGACACAGCAACCGTTACACCCCCACCTCCTTTTGACTGTTCCTCCTGCACACACTCCTATAACACTGATAACCAACGTGACAACCATCTCCGCGACGACGACTACTGGTGGAACTGTGACACCAGCCCCTGTCCAAACCGACTGCACAATCCATTAGACTGGGCCGACGACATCTACAAAGACCCCCGCTTATTTCCTGCCATGTCTGATAACGTACCTCCACCTCCTCCTCCTGCACAATCCCAGAATGAAACCCTACTACAAGCACTGCTTACAAGCCAGAAGGCGCTCACCGACTCGGTGGCCCTGCTCACCACCCAGATGTCGTCCAAAGCAGATCAGCGAAGCCGCTCTGAGAAGCCAGCGGTGTTCGCAGGAGATGGAGACAGCGCTGATGCTCGCCGCTTCCTCGCAGCATTCTCAGTCTATGGATGGAACTCCAAGAGGGAGATGAACGTCCAGGATGCAGACGGCCAGTACTACCGCAACGACCGGGTGTGGATTAGTACAGCACTGTCGTTCATGGTAAAGGATGCAGCTCTCTGGGCCACTCCCTACATGGAGGAGTACTCGTTGGGAAGACCCATATTTGATAACAACTGGGCCACGTTCGAGGCAGCTTTCAAGCTCCGCTTCGAGAGCGTAGACGAAAAGGAGGACGCCAAGCACCGCCTCAAGGCTCTCCACCAGGACAAGATGACGGTGGCAGAATACACAGCCAAGTTCAAAGAGCTCATGGGACGCACCGGCTACTCCACAGAGGACCTCCGCGACCGGTTCTACGATAACCTCAGTCGTGCGTTCCGTGATAGGCTGGTCCTTGCCATTGGGAGGAGCACCAAAACCTTCGACGAGTTGGTCCAGACGTCAATTGAGGTTGACAACCACTTCCGTCAGTACGACGCTGAAAAGCGTTTGGAAGCACAAGCAAGGCCCCAAGGTCCACGACCCTTCTGGAGCAACTGCCAACTCCCCAATCCCCCACGTACCTCGCCTTTCCCTGCCGCTGCGCCAGCACCAACATTTCCAACACGTGACCCGAATGCCATGGACATTGACGCCAACCGTACCCGTGCAGACTGGCTTCGCCTGATGAATGGCAAGTGCTTTGGCTGTGGCTCAACAGAGCACCGGCAACGTGATGGGGGCCATGAGAGGGAGATCTGCAACTGGTGCCGCAGAAATGGACACCGGGAAGCAGTCTGTTTCAACAGGTGGCTAGGAAGACCTCGTGGGACGAGTGGACAGCGTGTTGCCGCCACTGAAACACCTACCACTGAACAGGCGCTACCGGCTCCACCTGCTGCAGCCTCAACAACCCCAACTCCAGCTCAGACCGCACCATCGACGGGTCTGGATGCGCTCATTGCGCAAATGGAGCAGCTTCAGATGCAGATTGCCACCATTCGTGCCGAGCAGCGTTTTTAGAAGGGGTGTCTCCTAAGGCTACAAGAGTCACACCCCCAAATACATCTTTTATCTCCACCTCGCCGTCGTCGTATGATTCTGTTTCATCATGTACAATATCTATCCCAGTTGTCGACAAAAATGAAAACCATTTTCACATACGCGCGCGCTTGAAAGGACACAATCGAGAAAGAGATGTAGTAGCCATGATTGACAGTGGAGCTACTGGACTGTTCATCGGAAGAAGATGGGTGGAAGAGCAACGTGTTGAAAGATACCGCCTGCGAAGGCAGATTCCACTCTACAATATCGATGGGAGTCGGAATCGTGCAGGGAGTATTGAGGAGTTTGCTAGATTGAGGATGAAGATCGGAGAGCACGAGGAGGAAGTAGAGTTGTTGATCACTGACCTGGGCCCCGAGGACGTGGTGCTAGGGCTACCTTGGCTGAGAAAGGTGAACCCTGCCATCGACTGGGCTAAAGGCGTGATGAAAATCAAAATAGAGGAAGAGCAAGAAGAAGAGTGCCAGATAGAGGAGACAAAGCGGTGGGAGCAGATCAAAGGCAACAGAAGACAGCGTAGGCAGTGGCAGAAAGATGGGGTGTTGGAGCATGCGAGCGACGAACTATGGGTGGCAGCAGGAGTGACGTATGCAGCAGAGCTGGCGTTTGAGGAGTCGAAAAGGAAGGAGAAGAAGAGCATGGAGGAGATCGTGCCTGAGGAGTACCACCAATACCGCAAGGTGTTTTCGGAGGAAGAGTCCCATCGACTGCCTGAGCACAAACCCTGGGACCACACCATCGACCTCAAGCCCGATGCCCCAGAGACTATCCGATCCAAAGTATACCCCATGTCGGTCAATGAGCAAACCGAGCTGGATGCCTTTCTGGAAGAAAACCTGCGCAAGGGATACATAGTTCCATCCAAGTCGCCCCTCGCCTCCCCAGTCTTCTTTGTCAAGAAGAAGGATGGTAAACTTCGGTTCGTACAGGACTACCGCAAGCTCAATGAATTCACTGTCAAGAATCGATACCCCCTTCCTTTAGCTACCGACATCATCAACCGCCTGAAAGGTGCCAAGTACTTCACCAAGCTGGATGTTCGGTGGGGATACAACAACGTGCGCATCAAGGAAGGAGACGAGTGGAAAGCAGCATTCACCACCAGTCGAGGCCTGTTCGAACCACAAGTCATGTTCTTTGGCCTCACCAATTCCCCAGCAACATTCCAGGCCCTCATGAATTCCATCTTCGCAGACCTCATTGCCAAGGGCAAGGTAGCGGTATACCTGGATGACATCCTCATCTACAGTGCGACCATGGAGGAACATCGTGCCACAACCCACGAAGTGCTGAAAAGACTTCAGGAGTACGACCTCTACCTTCGGCCAGAGAAGTGTGAATTCGACCAACAGCAGGTGGAATATCTCGGTATGGTAATACGGGAAGGCCAAGTCACCATGGACCCAGTCAAAGTACGAGCAGTCAAAGAGTGGAGCACACCCCGCAACCTCCGTGAGCTTCGCGGGTTCATCGGCTTCGCCAACTTCTACCGACGATTCATCAAGGACTTCTCCAAGATCGCTCGACCCCTGCACGACCTCACCAAGAAAGAGCAACGGTGGGACTGGGGAAGGCGACATCAGGAAGCCTTTGATACCCTGAAGAAGGCTTTCACTGAGGAGCCAATACTGGTGATGTGGGATCCGGAACGGCCAACCCGAGTGGAAGTGGACGCCTCAGGCTACGCTACTGGCGGAGTTATCCTTCAACAGCAGGATGATGGATTATGGCACCCAGTGGCATATCGATCAGAGAGCATGGCACCAGCTGAGAGGAACTACGAGATCTACGACCGTGAGATGTTAGCCATCATCCGAGCCCTTGAGGACTGGCGCCACTACTTGGAAGGACTCCCTCAGTCATTCGAGATAATCACCGACCACCGAAACCTGGAGTACTGGAGGACAGCTCAGGACCTGACTCGTCGTCAAGCCCGATGGGCGCTTTGGCTGTCACGGTTTGACTTCCGTCTGACACACAAACCTGGCAAAACGAACACTCAGGCAGACCCCCTGTCGCGAATCTCAGAGCTGCAGGTGTTGGATGCTGAGGACAATCGTGAGCAGGTAGTTCTGAAGCCAGAGATGTTTGCGAAGATTGGAGCTGCGCGAGTAGGAGGAGATGCCCTAGAGGAAAGAATACGCAAGGGAGTAGAGAGAGAAGCGGAGGTACTGCAGGCAGTAGAGGCGCTGGAGAAGGACGGGGCGAGGAAGTTGGCCAACGGTCTAGTGGAGTGGGAAGAAGACGACGGCCTGGTGTACTATAAGGGGAAACTGTACATTCCGGCAGATGAAGGTTTGAGGAAGGAGATCCTAAAGCAGTGCCATGATGCGTCTACAGCGGGGCACCTGGGAAAACACGGGACGCTAGAGCAGGTGAAACGTTACTACTGGTGGCCTAACATGTCCTCTTTCATAGAGAAGTATGTTCAAGGGTGTGAGCGCTGCCAACGCACCAAACCAGCTGCTCATCCTGACGCAACGCTCCAACCCATGGAAGTGCCAGAAGGACCTTGGTGTGTAGTAGGAGTTGATCTTATCACAGGACTCCCCCTCAGCAATGGTTACGATGCCATCATCACCTACATCGACCTGTACAGCAAGCAAGTCCACATTCTCCCCACCACCACTACCCTTGATGCCAAAGGGGTCGCCGACCTTCATTACCGGGAGATCTTTCGTCTGCATGGGATTCCCCATAAGTTCGTATCTGACCGAGGTCCGCAATTTGCAGCACAAGTAACCCGAGCTCTGTACAAGCGACTAGGGCTACAGCCAGGACTAACTACTGCCTACCACCCTGCTGCCAATGGCCAGACCGAAAGAGCCAACCAAGAGGTGGAACGGTTCTTACGCCTATTCGTGGATAAACGTCAGGACGACTGGTCAGACTGGCTCCCAACAGCAGAGTTTGTACTGAACTCCCGAGTCCACACAGCACACGACCGTAGCCCATTCGAAGTCATGTATGGCTACACACCTGACTTCACCATCCCAGTAGGACGCCCAACCCGATTCCCAGCATTGAATACCCGGCTAGAGAACCTAAGGGAGGTGCGCAAAGAGGCAGAAGCAGCATTGCGCATGGGCAAGGAGCGGATGAAAGAGACATACGAGGCAGGAAAGAAGAAGGCACATGTGTTTGAAGTAGGAGACAAGGTGTGGCTGTCAGCAAAAGACATCAGAATCCACCAGGCAAGCCAGAAGCTGGGACCACGGCAACTAGGACCCTACGAAGTCATTGAAAAGGTTGGCGAACTGGACTACCGGCTTAAGCTTCCTCCGGCTATGAAGGTACACAATGTCTTCCACGTCAACCGGCTCTCACCCTGGAAGGGCAATGATGTCAATGGATTACGACCACCACCACCTGAAGCAGTAGAAGTAGAAGGAGAAGAGGAGTTTGAGGTTGAGCAGATTCTGGACAGCAGGATATACCGAAGGGGGTTGCAGTATTTGGTGCGATGGGAAGGCTTTGGAGAGGAAGACGACAGTTGGGAACCAGCAGCCAACGTCAAGAATGCGGGTGAGAAGATAGAGGAATTCCACCAAAAGCATCCCAATGCGCCAAAGAAGATTGCAGCAGCCGTCTTCAGCTCACTACCCTGGCGCAAACTGGAAAATCTGACTGAAGGACAGTCCACGGATCTAGAATGGGAGGAGGGACGGATTGCAGGTTCTAGCCTATCGCGGACGATAGGCATTAGGAGGGGGGTAATGTGATGGAGCGTAGCTTTTTCCTTTCATTGTCCCCTTATCTATTTTCTTATCTTCATCTTATCATTTTCCACTTATATCACGTACAGCCTCTCATCCACCGGAACATTCCACATCATTCTTCCATTGTTCTACATCTTTCCGTATCATTCTGATTGCTTACTTGTACAATTCTCGCCGAGACAGACTCTTCACATATAAACCGTAGCTGTAGATGCCTAGTTCCCCATCTTGACCTCTTGGTCATTTGGGCTAGGCAAGTCATCTTGTATTTTATTCCTTTAGTTATGCTAACTTGGTCATTTGGGCTAGTATCTGACTTGTGTCTGCCTGCTCAACGTCGTATAGAGCCTTGTGCCTACGCCGGATCACCCCCTTTTCCTTATCATCATCGTTCAGCACCGCTATCCGTAGGGAGGTAGTTGGTTCGCCCTCACACTGGGGGCACGATGAACACCTGGTCGAAAGCCATGGTTTGCATCGAGTTTTGTGATACTGCTAATGCAAAGAACTCGGTGATGGAGTCTGAGATTACGGCGCAATCCAACTCGAGGTGGGACAGGTGGTACATATTGAGTGGACGATTCTGTGGTGGCTGAGGAAGCACAAGGGTGCCGGCTGTGACGATTTTGATGTCGTTCCATTGATGGGCATCAATGAAAATCCTATCTAGTATCTGGTCGAATATAGGGCCTTGGTTGAGGTCATGGTTTATAAGATGTATGCGAAGCAAACGATCTTTGGACCGTACCAACCACGCGTCAACAATGTGAAGATGCCAATCTTCAATAGACAAGAGGATCAGGGAAGACCATAAGGAGGGGTTGTCTAGGGCGATATTGCGCCATAGGCTACAAGTGTGTGTGATGTTGAGAAGGTTTTCGAAATGGGTTCCGTAACGACATTGTAGAAAAGCAAAGACGAAAGCTAACAGCTCGTGGGGCAAACAATTGAGAGGCCGCGACTGGATAGGCATAGTGGGCAGGTCGAGCCTGTATGCTAATTAATAACGCATCTAATCAGCTCTAGTAAAGACTCACTGAATGGTGGAGAAGAAAGGATGGTGTTGTATTTCTAAGCGCTGCAGCGCTGGACTGTTTCGGTCATGGGCGTCTGTTGAGCGCTTGCATTATGTGATAGCGAAAGGTACATAATCAGCCAATTACAAGAAATCTAACAAGTACTATGCATCAAAAACGTCTACAAAACCCGGACAATCTCCTGTACAGTACCCCCAACCTTGTAACTTTGGCTTTGCGTAGCAGACGGGGCACGACTTTGCCTTGGCGGATTGTTTGGGAGCAAAGACCAGAGGATTTGTGGCCTGTGAACAAGGTGGTTCAACATACTGAAACGTAACCATGTTTGGGTTTTTTCTATTCCACTCATCGATCAATGAGATCTCGTATCCGTCAAACATTTGGTGGACGAGATTGGTGATGAACCCGTTGCAAGAAAGTTGGCAAAGGCAAGTTTCTAGTTTCGAAATCACGGCGGCGGATATATCACGGGTGGCGAAATCCAGAGGAGGCAATCTCCACCTACTGCCGAAGGAGGAGCAAGAGGAGGTAACCTGGAGACCCGAAAGATAATGCGTATTCAACGAGGCTATGTATTCAAAACATCAAATACACGTCATTTATTGTTGCGCTATCAACAAACTAAGGACACGCTTGGGACACGCAGTTCGGGACTTGAGGCGCATCAAGTGACTGAACGTTGATCAAGATTGCTCAGCCAAGGTCCAAAAATACATGTAAACCACAAGGAAAAAAGAGATTTTCACAACCAGCGAATCCTTGGCTCTCTTTTCCTGCACTTTTCCTGCACAAAAGTGCAGCTTGCTTGCTGTTTCAATGAGGCATCAAGTCATTCACTCAGCTGGCATGGTCAAGGCAAGGCGCTATGCATACGAATTCTTAAGCAAGCTCTGAGTTCGAGTCTTGCACATTCCAACAGCATTCGCATCTTTGTCTTCTTTTCGAATGGCATCTGCAGATTCCCAACCAGGCTGTAAGTATCCATTGCACTCTGAGTTGCACTCTACTGAAATTTACCTTTGTATCATGCAGCTTCAAATGCGAAGAAGAGGAAGCGTGGTGCTGGTACCCCTCCTCCAACTGGTGGCGATGATAGCCCACAAGCAAGCACCTCTAAGCGAATGCAAGCACCACCACCAAAGGCCAAGAAGCGACGAACCAGGCGAAATCGATACAAGGTTTCGAGGAAGAATGTCCCAGAGTCAGAACTCGGTACAAAGGTGTGTATATCAAATCCTGCTGGAAGTCCTAATACTGATGTTTTACTGTGTGCTAGGCGACTGTCGAAATTATCGTTCGAGCTTTGTGGACCTCATATGGCCAGGATGAGATCCCTCCAAAGCCAACTCCCGAAATGTTCGCAGCCTTTGAACAGACCTTTCAGAGCGACGCCTCTGAGGATCTCTTTGTTGGCGTTGGAACTAGCTTCACTGCCTTTGCCCAGAGTATTCGCACTCATATTGCTAATGCTCGAAAGGAATCTGCAACAAGCCCCTCTCGTATCCTCAAGAACATTGCGAAGATTGAAGACACTTCCATCGAAGCAATTCTGGGCAGCATTGGCAGCTTTGGTCTTCAGTCATTCTGCCCAGATGTGCTTGGTGACGCTTATTCACCATACAACATCGCCCATCGCTCTGTTGCTCTTAGTGCTATTCGAGCTGTCATTATCGCCAAAGGATGCCGCCATTTAGGTCCCAATCCCACTCACGCCAACGACAACGCAACCCTTGTGAAGTACTACGATAACTTCATATTCTGCCACATGCACAAGAACGTTGTACAAGATGAAAAGGAGAAGGATTCAGTCAGGAAAGCGATCACACTCAAAGATGTATACCGACACCGTAGTTCTGTGAGTCACCTTCACTAAGCCCATTCGATACTTGCTAATAGCCCTCTAGCTTCGGGAGACTAGGGACAAGTATCTCAGAGAGCATAGCTTCCATCAGCGAACCCGAAGACTTCTGCTAGAACCTGCATGTTGCTCAGACGACGAACCTACTGAGCTGCCTGATAAGACTGTGGTAAGTTTGATTGCTTCTTTATTTGCTTGCAGATGCTTAACTACTTTCCAGGTCTACAAGGTTAAGAAAGTTGCTGGCCGATCTGAAAACGTTACCAACTTCTTTAAGTGGATTGACGAACAGATCAAGGAGGAGAAGAAAGGGCTTCGTGTTGGGCGAAACATCCAGAATCGCAATAGGCAGAGGGACGCCGAGCCAGCAGAGTCAGCCATTCCTGGTTATCCGAAGGACGTTTCTCTTGACTGGTTTGACCCAGGTGCATTCAACAAGATGACTCCCCTTCTCCGATTCGGCTACCAAAAGAACGCTTACAACTTCGGAGCAGCAATTCCTTCCGACTTCGACGAGCTGGTGAAGAATCAGGAGAAGTTTAGGAAGATGAAGAAGAAGGACTGGGATGCAGGGTATGGGAAGCCGATTCTTCAAGCTTACAAGTTTCCTACTAAGGAAGAGTTGAATAAGATGATGATTGCAGATCCAGGATATGCTTCATCGGATGAAGACGAGTCTGATATGGAGATGGGTGAGGTTCGTGAGGATGGTGAGGATGGTGCTCAATCTGAGCGAGAGGAGTATCTGGAGACACTAGAGAAGCTTACTCAGATTCAGAAAGGGAAGGGAAAGAAGAAGGCAACTTAGATAGTATTCCAAACACATTTCGCAATCTGTATTTATTTTAGTGTTCGAAGCTGTCTGGACAGCATTAATTTATACTAGTCTCTTTTCTCTGCATCTTCCTCTGCATCATCAACTTCTTCGCCAAACGCATAATACTGCTTCGATGCAGCCTCTTCAGACAACTTTCCAGCTTTATATCTGGAAAAAATGGAAGAAATGCGACTGGAGGTCACGATAGCCAAGCCCGTCTGCACAACCTTAGGATTTGAATCCTCAGGATGCACACTCTGAAGGCTAGTTCCATGAACATCTTCAGGCTTCCAGATTACCAGCGTGTTTGCAGCTCCCTGCACTCGAATACGAAGGCGACCATTGTAAAAATGACCACCTTCCTCAGCTCCACCATCTCGGCCTGTCGTCCATGAGATTGCAAACCTATGAGGTTGCTTCTCAGTATGCATGCATCTGCAATCTGAACTCAGTGCTAAATCTGAAAATAGAAGGAAGTAGCGCACCTTGCATAGTTCTTAGCACACACACCACAAGGTGGTGCTAACTCAGCATCGCGGAGAGGGATATCTGCTCCCCGAATGCGAACAGTATACATGTTGTTAGCTTCACCATGATAGTGAATACTAGGATCCATGCAATGAATACCCAGTTCCCCAATGAAGTCTTCAAAGTCGGCTAGAACATCATCTGGCATCATCGTGACTGCAAGATTCCAGAGAAGTGCAAAGATGGCTGAAGTATCATAGTGCAAACTTCGCGTTTCATCCTCTGTCAACTTCCTAATGATGTTCTTTGCCCAAGCGAAGAGAGGCTGCGACCGCGAACCTGCACTCCAGCCACTCATAGTCAGACTTCCTGCATCATCAAGCTTTCCAGGTGAGGAATCATTAGTCTGAAAATGCTACAAATAGCGTAAAACTCACCCTGATGCTGCGAGATACTGCCACATTCTCTCTAACCACTTCGTCAACCCAGTCGACAACTTCTTGAACTGGGCAAAAGTCACGAATGACAAGCATTTCGGTAGTACCATCTTCTCCGATGAAGTATGCATCATCATTCGGGCCTAAGTCGAAGTGAAGCTGCGAAAGATCAACTCTCTCAAGGGGCTTCCGCGAAGTTTGCTTATCATGAAGCTTTCCACTCTTGACCCATTGATCCCATTGTGCAGCTACACCTGGGTTATCTGCAATCCAATACCCCTTTCGGGGATAGGCACCTTTATTGGTAGATTTTGGGACGGTGATAGTGGGAATGTTGGCAAAGATGTTCGCAGCTCGGGTAAGAGAAGGATTGCTATCTCTGTTCAGCGCCAGATCTGCGATAAGCTTTTCTCGAGCTTGACGAGAATTGCGCCTATTGGCCCGAGCTTCATCCATTAGAGCCCACAGATCCCGATGGCCATGAGGTTCATTATAGAACCACGAGATGAAGTCGCGGAGAAGAACTTCATCCGTTGGAGCAGTCTTGTACCTCCCTGGTACAACGCGGCTATGCAGTTCGGCAGCGAGAGTTGAGTGCCTGGAATAATATAGAACTGGGTTTTTTAGTGATTCCCGAAGTTGGGCGGAATAATCGGTGTGCTGGAGAAGCAAAGTAGCGAGATCGGAATAACGAGAGAATTGCTGGTTGCGAAAATGCTGCTTTGAGTGGGAATTTTGAGCCTCAAAGTTGCTTGAGGGACGGGCCATGTACGATCGATATGGCGAGAAGGAAAGAAAAAAAGATCGGGAAAGTAGGCGCTGGCGGCCGCTCAAGCGCTGAAGCGTGATCGTGGGAATCTTGGTCCGACCTTTTCCTTCCCAGATCTGCGCGCTTTCCCGCTCACCTAGGACGACTCCAGCATTTCCAGCGCCGCCGACCCCCGTTTCAATGCGAGCCGTGGTCAGCGGTGAGCAGAATGCCGGAAGTACTCTTCCGTTGGCAGCAAGAACCTCCCTATTGGATCCCAGCAACCACCACCCGGCAACCACCCAATCCTACCCAATTCCCTGGCCTTTTCTCCCCATTTTTGCCCTTTCCACCACCTCCCTAGCATCCTGCGCATTCCAGTGGCGAGGTAGCCGCAGTCTGCATCCTCTGATGCACATCGGCCACATTGGCACGCCCTCTCTCTCCCGCGAATCGCTTTCCCGGGACTACGCCGCCAATCTGCAACTTTCCGGCCGCATTACCCCACCGGAATCGTCCAACCCGCTGTTTCCGACTGCCCAGCATGGGTTTTAGAGTGCTTTCCCAGCACTCTTTCCCCTTCCCTTGCCCAGAGGCGCAGTTTCTCGAACCTGCACCTCTCTGCTGCTCTTTGCCCCCTCTGCACCCAGTCCTTTGGGCTAAGCCAACTTGCTTAGCCCAAATACGCGACTTATGCAAAGAACGGTGTGCTCGTCGCGCGACCGCACCGTTTTTTGAACTTCCCGCTTCCAGCAAACTCTCCCACGTAGTTTGCGTAAGGGCGGCAGTGCCGAGCTGCCCTTGACCTCGACTCCCACCACTCCAGGTATGCCTCCTCTCCTCTTCCTTTCTTCTCCTTTCTCATTCATCAAACAGGGATCGTAGGATGCGAGATGCCAGGACTAGAAGGGTGGAGGAAGCACATAGGCAAGGGATATTAGCACCAGCCAAGATGCTGGGCTCCAGGTGCGTACCCAAGTATTTTTTGAGTATTTGTCTGCCTAAATCCACTTTTACTAGGCAGTTCCTACTGCCATGAACCCCTAGAACGACCACCCTGCTTCTCGCCACCTCTCCCGACCTCCTCGTAACTGCCACGTCACTCGATCCCAGCGCAGAACACCCAGCCCCCATATCGAATCGGCGATTCACCAAACCCCGAGAGCAGCGTCTCTGGGGTTTCTTTTAGGTTGCCAAATCCGAATATGAAGTTTACCTAGCAAGTAGACTTCATATTCGCTAGGCGTTGCGGCTTTCGCCCACCTCAGCGGCGAACCCTTGCACCTACTTCTAGCACCACCTCAGAAACCCCATGAGCAGCTGCTCAGGGGCCTTTCAGGCAGCAAACAACTGATTCGACGTGTACGCCACCTACGCTGCTCGCAGACGCTGCTGCTGCGTGTCTTCGCAGCCTCTGCCCGCGTCGCAGCGCTCTCGGCTGGTTCGCGCACTCTGCGGGCACCAGAGTGGCAGCTGTGCTATGCCAGAGGCTCCAACGGCGAGGTCTGTTCATCCTGAAGACCTCGCCGCCATTGCATTGGCATTCGCCACTGCCAACCTTCCACTCTGCAAAGTTGCAGAGTCGGCACTGCTCGCCCTTTCCAGCACTATGCTTCGAGTATGGTGACCTGACTACCTAGATCTCGACTCCAATCGGCACTCCCTATTCCCGACCATTTGAATGCGTGAAGCATTCCCTGGGTCTCGAGCGCACCCTGAAAGCTGCAGGGTCACTCTTCTTGGGTTTTCTTGGTTGCGTTTCGCAGGCTTAGCGTCTGCGCAACGTGCCACCTCTGCTACCCTTACTCTCACTCGACCACTGCCCTCTTTCAGCCCCAGCCTCTGCGCATCGGAACATCGCCGTGGTCGCCATTGTTAGGCTGCAGAGCCTTAATACTCGAATCGTCACTCAAATTGCCACTCGGAACTCGGGGATCTCTTACCAAGTCATTCACGGCCTTGCATTCGCGAACGTTTCAACTCGCAGGCCAACCCTTTCGTGCAATCCTCGGTTCCCCTTCTCCAACATTGCGAGGGATACAGCAGCTCTCGCAGTATCTTCCTGCAGCATCAATCGATGTTGCAAAGACTTCGCAAGAGTTACTTCGCTGGTTGCTCTGCAATGGCCGACTTGATAGTGTACGAAGCAGTTCGAGACTGCATGCAGTTTCCAAGTGGGTATTCTGCCCGCTACTAGGACCTAGCACCTGCTAATGTCCCGCAGATAGTCTCCAGCGATCCCTCGTACTCTCTTTCTGCCATCGGATGCAGCACCAGTCTCAAAATGAGTGGGTGGTTGATATTGGTAGCATAGCGTTTGCTTTGCAGTGTTTTCCACTACGAGCAACTACCTCAAATGTAGTTACGATAAATGTACATACACTCACTTTTGTTGCAAGTGACTATGGTATGATCTATTTATATGTTTATCGCGAACATCTTGAAGATACTGCAGGACTTCGCCCTGCATATTCGCCCACTTTAGCACGCAAATTAGTACAATGGGAGGAAGCATGCTCATGGCTACTCACGCCTCTCGGTTAGGGGTTTGGCTTGCCACACGCTCCTGATCTTTCGCAAATTGGGCATATGCCTACCAGAGGTTGTGCTAGTCCATCGCTCCATCCAGTCAATCTCGGCACCCCATCCCTGCAAGCGAAGTCTGCTGATGATCCTGCAGTACTGGGAGCGTTAGATAAACTCTAGAATGGATACTAGCACTCACGCAGCTAGTCGGTCTGCTTGCATGGAATATTTCGCCATTGCACTCTTTCGCTCATTAGCCATATGCCAGTTACATATATTCTGAGCATCCTGCATTGTACATCAGCAATAGTTACCATTCCGAAGAACAAAAAGTTGCCAAACCTCGATTTCCTGTCTATGCTCAGGTTGCATCTTCGACAGCCAGGAATTCAACTCGTGCTCAGACATTGCATTCGAATATGCAATAGCTGCACTCAGATACATAAACTCTGGAAGTTTGAATGAGAGGTTTGCTAGTATGCAATAGAGATAACGTACTATCAACTTGCGAATTGACTGCTGCGGCTTTCTGCTGAGTTTCAGCGTTAATCTTGGGCATCAGTGCAAGGGCAGCTTCTGCAATTGAAGGTGGTGCAGGTGAAAATCTAAGAGCAGTTGAGATATAGCAGAAATGTGAGTGACGAAATACAAACAGTTCCTTGATGCATTCATTGCACCATCGCTTTAAACCTCCAAATGCCTGGATCCCTGTGAAGTTGATTTGCTTGCATTTTTCTCCACAGCTCTGCACCAATTGAAGGTTAGTAGTTCACCACAAGATTATCAGCAACATACACTGCAAAAATTATCATATAGAAGATGTGCAAGAGCTGGTTCACTCATTCCCCGAATCCCGCAGGGTATTTCAGCATTAACTCTGGCTTGCTTCCACCAAGGTTGGCTAGATTTGGTAAGTAGTTTTGATCGGGTCCTCTTTCGGGTGCGGGCGAGTTGCAAAAGATCACAAGGGTAAAGAAACTTGAAGATCTAGAATTACTGAAATGAGTGTTGTATATTGGAGAAGTATTTGAGTTGCGCACTTCACCCAATATTTCATTCGCCAGATTTTCCAGTGCCCACTCATTACACCTCTCTGAGATGGCAGGTTTCTTTCTCATGCTCTAGAAGAAATACTTAGCAACAAAACCATGCAGGTAATAATATGCCAGCATACTTCCTGATGCTAAGTAAAATAGATGGTGGTGGTTGAGTGCGAAAGAAAAGATTGTGATATTGCTGATTTGGATGATCTGATCATGATAAGATAAGATTGTTAGTCAGATCAAATCAGCCATTCGCACTCTTTGTTCTCTACCTCCACCATGAATTCACCCAAGTGTGCAGGTAAGCCATGATTCATGCTGAATATCTAGACTTGAGCTAATAGCAGAAACTAGTTATCAGAGAAGGATCAGGCCCATGTCTTCTTCCAGCAGACTTGGTGCTTCAAAGCTGCGATGGGGAGCTAATTGGCACTCATTCAGTGAATGTTGAGCTTTGCATGAAAGGCGTACCTCCATCCAGCACAGCAGAAGATGGTGTCTCTCAGCTCATTCATCTTCCTGAGCACAGCAGTGCAATCCGTAGCTTTCTTCCATTCATCCATAACGTTCTTCCTGAAAGTTTTGCTGGCAAGGATCCCAATCAAATCGCTGATATCCTTTGCATGGGGATCAAATATACCAATTGGTTTGCAATACTATACTGCGAGACGGAAATCATGTGAGTTCTCATGAATTACCCTCAAGTGCATTGTTCTAACTGCAATCTCAAAGGATGCAAATCGAAGCATCACCTGCCAAGTCGCCTGCTGCATACTTGAAACTCCTTTCCCCATTCTACACTAGGAATATGCTCAACACTCTTGCTTACCATGCTCTACTCCTTCCTCCTGATCAAGTAATCAATGAGCTGGCAGGAACTCCAGCCAGTGGCACTTGGGTGAGCATCGGTAGCACTTCAATATTCTACTTCAGCTAATCTAGAGCTGGTCAGACCCAATTTTCTGAAGCTTATTGCACATGGAAGGCAAACTACACTGCTTCAATGGACCCAGAGTCAGCTCAATATGCTGTTCATATCACACCTTTCAGCCCGACTCCTGAGTCTTGCCCTGACTTGATGGAGATCGTGCCCCGCATCGAGTATGCTTTCCAGGAGTTCTGCAAGGATGGTATGGACTGCCATTCAGCTTTTAATCGTGCAGTTGCAACTTGTAGTGGCTTGCGCACTGGGCAGAGAGCATGCAGTACCTTCAACTGTCCAGCATTCGCGATGTGGAAGGCTAGAATGGCTCTAGTAACTAGTGAATATCCTATATATACATCATTCTTATAGCAGTGTAACTACAGTTGAAATCGAGGTGGAAGTAATCGCTTTTTACCCCGATTGAGTGAGATGCAGACTAATAAGATATCGCGCTCAATTCCAAATGTTCCTGCTGGTCGGCGATACACAATAGCATGGGAAACCAGATGCTTTGGTTCGATAATCATTTTGATTCCTGATGGAACTGCATCAAATACAGCTGTGTTGAATAGAGGATGAGAATGATAGGGTGCTTTGATGCGATCTGCTTCTGGAAGCTGCTGATGCTGCTCAATGATAAGAAAGGTTCGCAGTGCCCCATTCATAGGAAGGCAATAGATGTTGCGAATGAAGCCTGTGTGCCACTGCTGGAAATTGGGCTGGAAAAATAAGACAGCACTATTGCCATCATGCGAGTGAAAGCAGCTGTATGTTGCCTGATCGTAGAATATTGAAGTGCGCAAATGTGCAGCTGGTGAGAGATCTGCGACTCCTGGAGGATATGGCAATTCCCAATAAGGCCGCCATGATTCTCTCTCGAAAAAGTGGAGATATTCAAGAAGCCCTCTGTAGTGGTCTGGAGGAATGTCTTCTGCATGCATGAGAAATTTAGCTTCGTCTTCAGGTGATATTTGGCCTGAAGTGCGGTGCATAAGTAGATGATCTGAAGCTTCAGGAAAGATAGCAGCAGCAAACTGCTGAAGAATTGGATTGGTAGATGATGGAAGAGCATTCCGAATGGCTGCTTCTAACCGCCCTTGGCGGCACATTTGGCGCAGCATTGTAAAGTCTAAGTCACCTATCACAGAATGAGTCTCCACCCAAAGATGCTGCAAACATTGAAACTTACCCATTCGCCTGCTTGTGTTGATATTCTGGAAATCTCCATTGATTCGCTCTCCACTAAACTCGCTGATTTCAGCAAGTGGACCCCAGTTCTTGAGCATGTCGGCATTGTGCATTGCAAAATGATGATTTGGCTTGACACTGCAATAGGGAAACAATTCAACCAGTGATTTGCCATAGCTGGTATAGTAGGCATGAAATTGATCAGCTTCAGCAGAGGTAGTCGAAAAGGATGAGATGATGTTTGTAGCTGCGACAAGCTGATGGAAGTTGTTGAGAAGCGCCTCCTGGTATTCTTGCACCCACGCATCAGGTTTAGACCATATTTCAGGCATGATAAGGGGAAAAATAAGTGAGAACAGCGTCAGATAATCTGAGGCTTTCAGCCGACCATGCTGCTTGTTCCCAAGATTGCGAGGTGGCCTATCAACATGTGTTGGGAGGGATATATCAGCTATGCATTGTCGAATGATAGCCAATTCAGCATCACTGAATGAGAATGCTACAGTTGGCACTGGATCCTGAAGCTCAAATAGAGCATCTGGTGAATTAGGATCATCCAGTACATCCTCTTCCACATGGGCATCCTCTAGATGGCTGGCGAGACTTGAGAGTGTGCTATGGGCAGTGGCAGTAGGAGTGCGCGGTGGAGATATCACCTGGGTAACTGTCCCACTTCCACTAGAACTTTGCATATCGATATCAGAAGCCTGATTCTGATCATCGATAAATGATGCCCAAGCACCTGCCTCTGCTTCGCGAGACTCTTCCTGAAGCTCCTCTACATCTGAGCTGAGATCTGAGTCGAACACTGACTCTAACCATTCCTCTTCTCCACCACTATTTCCGGCATCTTCTCCGTCCTGAGCACCAATCCGCCAGGCATCTCTTAGATGCGTTTGAAGAATGCCTTCAAGCCAATTGTGCAAAAATCCTAGCACAACACAATGTGTTGGATCCCAATATGGAAGCTTGTAAAGTGCTGTCCACCGAACCCCACTTTCCTTCTCAAGCTGCTCCCGACGCTTCTTGGTCTCAGCCTCCTTCCATTCCTGGGCAGCGTGCAGAACTGCTTCTTTGGTTTTTGGTGCCCATGAAGCTGAAAACATGGTTCCATCTAATGCATCATGAGGGCACTCGCACCAAGAGCAAAACTGGCTAGCACTATGGCCTAGGAAACCTGAAAGTTTTCGAATGGCCTGAAGATCGGCGATAATAGGCAGGGCTGCTGCAACACGGATCATGATGCCAGCAGGAAAGTTGTAGGTTGGGATCTGCTTTCCAGTCCAGTACTCCAGCAGTGTCTCTGCCAGTGGTTCAAGAACATTCGAAATCGTCACAATATCTGGAGCATTGGGACCTGGTGTTAACCCCACAAAAAACAGGTTTTCTGGGCGGTATCGAACCTCTGGTGGAAGATTCATGCAGCACAAGAATATAGTGCCACAAGA
The DNA here is from genome assembly GCA_037176845.1 of Paramarasmius palmivorus. NCBI lineage: Eukaryota > Fungi > Basidiomycota > Agaricomycetes > Agaricales > Marasmiaceae > Paramarasmius > Paramarasmius palmivorus. The sequence continues at coordinate 18,710 of JAYKXP010000224.1, read as the reverse complement.
AATCACCTTTCCAGCAACTCGATTGGTAAGGGGGTTGAACCAGTCAACATAGAGACCAAAGATTAGGTGACCCCTGCGCTTTGGAAAGTCATTGACACTGTACCAAGCTGGACTTTCCCATAGACTCCGCATCACCCCACCTGGGATTGGATAGTGGAGATATGACCTGTCAATAAGGTCCTCGATTCCTGGCCGTGAGAGGAAGAAGTGAAGCCAAGAGTTGAATGATTGAGTACTGTACTGCCGCACAGGAATACTCTTCCTTCCCTTTCGGGTGCGCTGGAATGTCTTGACTCTTTCTCCACATGCTCGAGACCTTCTTGTTGCTCTATGATCGCAGAATTCTGGCACCTGCTCAATTGGCCCATGCCATAACTTGAAGCACTTTGGACAGCAGATTGCTCGTGAGATATCTGGGTTGATACCCAATTGAGCATAAACAGACCGAATGTCCACAGGGATGTTAGGAGGGGAGAGCTTGATTTGATGTCCATACGAAAGCAGAATGGCTGAAAACAGCCCGAATGCTGCTCCCAGGATCAATCGAAGGGTAACAAGTAGAATGTTGGTGGTTGTACGACTCGCCCCCGCACAGAGGTTAAGCCATGCAGCAAGGTATAGGGCAGCACTGCGTATCTGCTGGAAACCATTATCTGCAGATAAATTCAGATCTAAGCTAGCTGCGACCGAAGTTAGTACCACTTGCCTATTATCTTTGCCCGCACTTCATGATCATCTGCATGCTCTTCCGCAGAATTTAGCCCACTTGCATCTGAACCCCCACTATCTGAATCTTGATCTGCCTGATACTGCTCCTCAGCGAGAGCATTTCGATACTTTTTCTCGTGTTCCCAGCGTGTCCGAGCACTGATCTCTCTGCCAGGCAGGCAGTCGGGGCATGTGCAAATTACTTTCCTATCAAGTAGTTTAATTTCTGGCCCTATGCGCAGCGAACCTGAATTCGCACCTCATTGCAGTAGGATGTTGAACGGACACCTTAACGCAACCACGAGTTGGAGCTTTTATTGATATGAAATACTATATTTGGTAGGTACTGATTATCGGACAAGTTTGCGCGGGAAAAATGCACCTCCTTCGACACCTCCTTCGGCAGCGGGGCAAAAGTTGCCTCCTCCGGATTTCGCCATCCGTGTATCGACGAGGGAAAGCGATTGGATGTGTGTGACAATGTCGATGAGCTGCAAGGTAGTGGTAGAGTAGTGCGACAACTGATAGTCGTAAGCACTAATACGCAAAGGATATGTGATGGAAAAGTGAATGGGAGGTAGTGCTGCGAGCCACGATTGGCTTTGAGAGATCTGTATGGCAAAAGCGGTGGCTGAAAGGATATTAGACAAGTCGCATAGACACAAGGAATAGCTCACCACGTCTATCAAGGGTAATGTTCAGCTTGGTCAAACGATCAAGGTGAGGAAATACAGAGGCGCAATGTGCCAATGTTCCCAAGTCTATAGCGAGCTCCTTTAGAGAAGAGAGATTCCCGTCAAAAGTGGGAGCTGGTAGTGTGGCGTCAGGAAAAGATGAGATGTCGAGTGTTTGGAGGGCCGTAATGGAATCAAAGATTGATAATGGAAATTGCGCGTCGAGTTGAATGCTACAATTCTGTAGCGACACGAGCGCTGGAGCAGCTTGTGAAAATAGGACTGATAGATCATCCGGTTCAAGATTTCCTTTGATTGTGATGGAACGAAGAATGCATCCATTCTCAATCAAAAAGGTGGTGAGTGGGTCTACAAGATGACGGAATGGTAGGTACCCAGTAATGGTGATGGATTGAAGGTTGCGAATTTGGGAATCGGGAATCTGTAGGAAAAAAAGAAGGCTGTCGGTGACTGCACTGGCATGTGCGAATGTGTCGAAATTTGTGTTTATTGTGAGGGTGCGTATGAATGAAGCTACGTCTGATTGGGAGAGACTGGGAGGGCAAATGGAGTCGGCATGACATGCACAGCAATGGTCTTGTACTGCGTGTGATCGGTGCGCGAGAGGGAGTGTAATGTTTGCAAACAGGGCACTGCAAACAGCAGAAAGAGACTTGGTGGTCATGGATAAAGAAGAGATATCTTTGTTGGGTAAGAGGTAGGCAATTTCAAGAAGTATTTCGTCGGCCAATTTGTTGATCATTGTAGAGGCGCGTCAAGAGGATTGAGTTGAGAGCGTTACGCGCGTCACGTCCATCGTTGAATTCCAATGATGAACAGGTCACGTGTCGCATGAGGCCATTTTTGAACACAATTGAGAACATTGCATAGCATGATATTTACAAGTCAATACAGTAGCTTGTAGAGTCGGACAACTCTACTAGTGGGTGGAGTGAGGAGCGAGGCGAGCAAAGCTCGCCCGCTCCAAGACCTAAGGGAATACTAGTGCGCAAACTACAGGAGACACAAAAGTACCGAAAACACCAGACGAGAGAGAGAAAAGAGAGAAAATAACAATAAGGGGGTCAAGGTTTAAAGAAGGGACGTAAGAGGGCCGGGATGAGTGTCGATGGTAATGGCTGACATGTATCTGCTGGACCTAGTCCTCGCGAAATGGCATCTGCTGGATTGTCGTCGGTTTGAACATACTGGAGCCGGATGGAGAGATGGCAAGCATTTAGCACAGGGAAAAACCACTTGAACAAGTTGTTGATGTGTACATTGGGTGATCTGCCCTTTATGAACGCGGATATGACACCTTCGTGGTCAGATCGCACGACAAGATGCTGACGACAATGGCCGAGAAACTCAAGAGCGTAAACGAGCATCTCGAGCGCCACGCATTCCAGCCATGAGATTTCACGGCCATCTGCATCCCATCCCGGCTGAAGAGACCATGAACTCTACTGGCCCTGTATAAGAATCCCCAACCCATATGACGTTGATGCATCAATAGCGATACCGATGTCTTGAGGGTTTGGAAGCGGCTTGATTGATTTGGCATAGCAAGGAACAGAGAGTTGCGAATACCACCATGAGAGATCATCAAGAGATGAGGTAGAGAGCGGTAACGATGAGCTTGTAACGGCAGAAAATTTAGAGACATCTGCAGACAGTGAGGGCAAACGGCAAGAGCCAAGTGGATAGATGAACGTAAGTTGTGACAAGAGACTGTGTAGTCGTTCGAGTGAGGGACGAGAGGATGTAGGCCTATCGAGAGACTGGCGTACGAGGGCCAGATACGCATGACGTTTGGACTCTGGCAGTGAAACGGTGTAATTGTGTAGATGCCAGTCGAGCCCATAGTACACGCAAGAGTGACTCATGTCGGTTCCTTTGCATTGTTTTGGTCAGCCTAGGACAAGGCCAGAGAATGACGAGGTGCATACCTTTGATAGAGAGGGGGTGGAATGGTACTCCAAGATCCTTGATGATATCCAGCACGCGTTGGCGGTCATATTGGTAGACGTAAGGCGACACTAATGTCCCGTCTCCAGATATGGGGCGACAGAGGACAAGTAAATCGTCGGAACACTTGGCAACGGGACCGACGCCGTGTTCTTTCCAAATATCAATTAATGCGTCTGTAATCTGAGAGGCATGGCTCTCGGCGAGACGGGCACCAAAAGGAATAGAGTGCTGAATGTAGAATTCGCCTATCTTGCCTTGTACGACGAACCATGGCTTGTGTTGGGGATGGATGGGTAACGTGCAGTGAAACGATTGAATGTCGATGGTCGTGGCAAGACTTCCCGGTGGTAACTGTGAAATCTGGATAAGGGGTATAAGGGATAAGGGATAAGGGATAAGGATACCAAGCCAGCAGTACCTGTATAGTATCAATGAGAGGAATAGGATAATAGATTTGAGACGCTCACCAACTCTGCTACTAGCCTTTGATTCGTGGACGAAGAACAGCCTCCGCTGGCATACGAGTTGACGGAACTGTGATTCTGGGACTGTGCAGACAAGTCGACGCAGACGCGTTGTTTTCTGTTCCGGGTAGTGACAACGAGAGGAGAAGAGAAAAAATGTGAAGATAGAGTAGTTCTGATTTGTGAAGCCGTGAATGGGCCGTCTATGCGTCCCGCCTTTGTTTCCTGAGAGAGGTATATAGAGATGAGTTTTGCGTCGGTCTGGTGTCTGAGAGTATTGGGAATGATAATAGTCGTGTCGAGAATGGGAAAGTTTCCCATGAGGAAACCGTCCGACAAACTGCTTAAAAGAGAAGAGTGTCGACGTGAGAGATGTGGGAATTTCGATAAAAGAGCCCTGAACGAGGATACGGAATAGGGTGAAGCGACTTTATTGCGGAGAGGGGAATCTACGGCAACTCTGGGTGAATGTGTGGTGCTCAGAGGACAGACACCATGAGCAGAGATGAGCGATTGCAGCAGAGTGTTGTTTGCAGTTTCCCGTCGCATTCCATTCTGTGCAAATCCTTTGCTCGTTGGCAAGGAGGCCTTGGCCATGCCAGCGACACATGACAGGGGAGCCGTCGGGAAAGGAAGTATGGTCGCAGGAATCTGCTCGGTGGCCAGGACGTGCGCATCGAAGGCAAACTGGATTGTGTCCAGGTCCAGCTTGCCCAATTGGAAAGGACTGTGAGGAAAGAGACTGTGATTCTAGGGCGTCTATGCGCTTGCGGAGCGACTGCTGTTCCGACTGGGAAAGCTTGGCCTGAAGTGAAGCAGCATCAAAGACCCATGGATCTCGAGCATACTGTTTTCGGCACTGGATGTCCACAAGTTGTATGTTGACAAAGTCAAAAGCGATCCAATTGCGTTGGAAATGGTCATACTGACATTGTAGCCAGTCGGCCCATATGGCATCGTTGCGTGAGGAGCGCGCAAACTGAATGAGCTTGGGGTACGCATAGAGCCATTGCTCTGGCGAGAGTTGGTTCTCACGGGGAAATAGAGTATGAGTCGGTACGAGCACATCGTTTTCGTCTACGACCTGATCATGTTGATACTGGAGAATATTCTGGGCTTCTGCGAGGAACAAGGATAGGGGAATATGCCTTTTGAGGTTGTCGAGAACCTGAAGGTCACAGAGAATGGATGTGGAGGATGGGTCAGGTGTGAGAGCTTCTGGCTGCGAATCTAATCGGAGTCTCTTGGACCACTGCAAGAGAGACTCGGTAGAACGTTTGCGCTTGTCGAGTGGGAGAGACATATCTGTAATGGATCGTCAGATATCAATCGTCAGGAATATCGAACGGTAAAATACCTGGTGACGACTGGAGATGGTGGTTGAAGACTAAGAGTGTGTGTGACGACGTTGCATTGCGCATGTGGATGTGACGTAGCGTGATGTTTCCATTTTCGTAAATGACTGCGACCTCACTAGGCACTGGGCATGCATGGGACAACATTTCCTTTTTGTTTGAGTGAGGCGAGCGAAGCTCGCCCACTCCGAGACCTAAGGGAATACTAGTGTGCAAACTACAGGAGACACAAAAGTACCGAAAACACCAGACGAGAGAGAGAAAAGAGAGAAAATAACAACCCAAAGATCCGTTGTGAGGGTACCAGAACGAAATTGCTGAAAAAACAGTCATTTTGACACTAATTGTTGTGTTCAGAATCGCACTAGTACATCATACTAAGTACTATATGGACTTGGTAGCACTACTAGGAACCTAGTAGTGTGCATATGACGAAGAATAAGATAGGCATGCACTGCGTAGTGAATACTAGCTGCGCACGCATAGACGTTGATGTCGTTGTTAGCCCTATATGATTGTGCTAGGGTACGCGTCGAAACCTGTAGACCGTATCTATACTCTATTACCAGGCTGGAACCTTACGAGGACATGCTACTGTACATGGTAGACTTCCTAGTAGGTCATATGGCTACACTATACTCGCGCTATGGGACATATGAGATGGGATAGTGAACGAGGACCAACTACCACAGCGTAGAAGGGCCCTAGGGGACGAATCAGAGCTATATACCAAATACGGTAGAAGTTGGAGGTGCGAGTCACCTTCGAGAGCAGAGTTGCCAGGATTAGAAATGTCCAAGTAACCGGGTCATCGATAAGAGGACCATATGGAGGCTTAACAGCTTTCCATATCGATTGGAATATCCCTCGAGCTTCGAGTTGGGATTCCTACTGCTAGTACAGACACTAGTGAGGGACATATAGTCCTATAACCAGGAAACAGATAGGATTCTGTACCAGGACTGTCCTAGGACATAGAAAATATAATATAGAACTACACGGGCATGGAGCCTACCTTCCTCGGATACGAATCCGAAGCGTTTCGGTCTAGATCGTGTTAGCAGCAATAATCTAAGCGAGTGGTGAAGCGCCTAACACTTGATGCCAAATCAAGCGGACCGTGATCGACGCCTAAGCGAATCAGCAAGGTCTAAGGACAGTGATTGGTGATCGAAAGACTTGTGAAGAGCCTTGGGACTGGGTTTAGCAGTACTGGTGCAAGACAATAGCAAGAGACGATGATATTCAACAGTAGATATGTACAGTTTATATAGTCCAATGTTCAACAGCATAATACGAATATGTACTAATGAAGATGCCACACCGAGGCAATGGAGTAACAGCAAGAAGCATGGAACCGTGCGGTCAGTGTATAGAACAATGATGAACGAATACGAATATCAGAGATGAACAATGTAAAGTAAAGATCATCAAATGAAACCATAAAAGGATAAATAATTCTAACACTCCCCTGCAAACCGAGCATAGTTGCTTGCAACTTGCGAAGCGTTTGACCTTTTGCTGAAGACAATCCTTTTTGTAAGCCAATCCTCCAATGTTTCTTTGATTGCCATGGGTCCCAGCTTATCCGGCTCTTTCTTTGCTTTTAGGAATTTCTTGCCTGTGGAAGATAATGCACGCATTTTGTTGAATCGGCGAGTCAACACAATCAATCCGCCTGGCATTGAATGAGCTTTCAAGCAAGTGAGTGTTTGAAAGGTGACATCGAAGGCAAAACGAGGATTTTGATGGTACGCATAAGCTGCCTTCACTTCATCCATGTTGAGGCATTCAATGCCATCAAGTGGTTGGTGATAACACTGCGCTACATCCTGTTTCTGCTTTTTGTTTCTCAGCTTTTTGGCCTTTTGGATTTTCTGGGGTGTTTCAGGACCTTTGGAGTTGTTATTCTTGTCCTGGGGGTTGTCCATTGTGTTGTTGCCAGTTTGAACCATCTCCCAGGTAATGGCATCATCTATATAGCTCCTGTCATTGTCCCCATTCTCATGTTCCAACTCTGCAAGCTCTTCCTCATCTATCTCTGTTTGTGGTTCCTCTTCCTCAGTAGTGTCCCATGGGTCATCTGGCATATCATCCCAATCTGACTTTGTATTGTTTGTGGAACTGGGCAGATTGGTTGCATCTTGACCAAATTTCACTCTCTTGTCTGATACATGAGCATGAAATGCTGCTGTAGGGGGTTTGTCCTTTGGAGTATGGCATGTTGTGACTCTTGCCAACCATGTATCTGCATCACTTTGCCAATCTAACCGTTCCAGTCCAACTAAAGCTGTGATCTCTGTCTTTGGTTCCTGAACAGTGGTGGGGACTGAGGTGTTGGCCTTTTCAGCTATCTGACCAGTGCAGTATCGAGCAATATGCCCCTTCTGTTGGCATTTGTAGCAAGTAATGCTGCCGTCACTGTTGCGGTGAACACTACCACCAATTCCTCTTCCTTGGTTTGAGGCTTGGTTGACCTGATCTCTACTTGAGTGTAGAGCCATGCCTTGTGCTTTTGCTCTAACAGTGGAAATGACCTCGTTGACCTTTAGGTCTCTTCCTGCAGTTCTGCCCATGGAAAAGAGAGCAGTTATGGTGGAAAGTTGCTTTGGAATGGATGTGATGATGATGTTTATGAACTGGTCATCTGGGACTTCTCCTCCTTTGTTGATGATCATACTGCGAATTTCAAGAAGCTTGTCCAAATGTTCATCCACCCTTGTTATATCCCTGCATACAAGCAAATGGAGAGATCTAAACAGATATGCTTCTACCAAAGCATTCTTTTGATCAAAATCTCCTTTCAACACTTTCCATAGTTCTGCAGTTGACTTTACATCCTTGTACCGGAGGACTATGCTGTTTGGTAGTTTGCTGATGATTGCCCATTTCAATGACCTGTCATTGCTGGAATTGGTGACTGTCTCCAACAGTTCACTGCATTCAACTGCTTCTGCTGCAGTTTCTATTCGAAACTTCCATGATGCCCAATTCTGGTCCTTCCCATATGGAATGAGTTGTGTGATTTTTGAGAATGTTTTGTATATGGAAGCCATGTCGTAATAATCTTCTTCGTCGTTGTCTGGTGTCTGATGCTCCTACTCCCTATAATTGAGAAGCCTTTTCCTTCTTATTAACTTTGGTGATTCCTTTGTAGTCCTTTGGTTTTGCTCCCCTGGCTTTGTTGACATTCAAGTGTATGGACCGGGGCCCATAACCTGTTAGCAGCAATAATCTAAGCGAGTGGTGAAGCGCCTAACACTTGATGCCAAATCAAGCGGACCGTGATCGACGCCTAAGCGAATCAGCAAGGTCTAAGGACAGTGATTGGTGATCGAAAGACTTGTGAAGAGCCTTGGGACTGGGTTTAGCAGTACTGGTGCAAGACAATAGCAAGAGACGATGATATTCAACAGTAGATATGTACAGTTTATATAGTCCAATGTTCAACAGCATAATACGAATATGTACTAATGAAGATGCCACACCGAGGCAATGGAGTAACAGCAAGAAGCATGGAACCGTGCGGTCAGTGTATAGAACAATGATGAACGAATACGAATATCAGAGATGAACAATGTAAAGTAAAGATCATCAAATGAAACCATAAAAGGATAAATAATTCTAACAGATCGGACTCCTAGCAAGTTCCGAGCGGAATAACTATGTCCTAGCACCGATATCCGAGACGCACCATGCGGAACAGCGCCTCCGCGCGCCACTTCCTAGCAACCAAAAAGTAATATGACTCGCAGTCCTGCAAAATAATGTCGAATTCCGACCAATATATATCCACACCTTCCTTTTCTGGTAGATACTTACTTCATATGGACAGAATCCTCTCCTCGTTCTCATTCCTTGCATAGTTACTATTACTTTATCGTGTCCACTTTCACTTATATGTAAAATATGTACGCTCGCGGGTATATAAGCAGCAGGGTTTCCCCTAGGAAGCTCCAAGCAATTACCCCGCTATATACGTAGCCCTAGTGCACCAATAGCAGAGTTCTTGTCTTCTATCGTTGACCATAGAGGCGACGTGTGCTTAGAACAATAACTTAGAAAATAAAACCTTGAAAAGCCCTTCTCTATATTGAACTAGAGTCGTGAAATTAGAACTTTGAGATACCCATAGGACAGAGCTAGCGCGTCTAGTCTCTTGCATAGGATTGATTGTTTCTGGACTAGTGTGGAGCCCCACTAGATCCCTCTTTTCACTTGGTGTGGAGCCCCACCAGTGTCGTTAAAGCTTAGTGTGGAGCCCCACTAGCTCATAGGTGGCCTGATTGTCGTGCTAGTTCGACTAGTGTAATCAGTGCCTTTGGTTGTCGTGCTAGTTCGACTAGTGTAACCATAGCCTTCATAGGAACAATAGGTCTTTACCCTTGTTGGGTTCGATAGGTTATTTTGCGTCATAGGAACGTATAGGAATAGTTATAGATAGGTTTATAGGTTGGCTCGCGTTGTCTTGATCATATCGAGACTATATTATCATATTACATTGTTTCATTCATCGCTTGTACACTTCCCTTGTGTCCTAGTGATTTGTAGACGTTCAACTAGTGTGCTAGTTGATTTCTTGTGTCGATTGTACGGATCCTTTGACAACGTCGAACCCCGCTCGCACAACTTGGCATATTATTTCGCTCGTTCACAAGCGTTTTATAAGCCTCACATTTGGAGCCCACCGCGAGGGGTGGTTCTAGATAACAAGAAATCTTACTAGCGCTCCGAGCGAGCTCTACATTTATTAGTACACATTTTGCTTCATAGGCTATATAGCCCACGCTTTCATATACTTCCTGAATTAGGCCGTAAACCTAGTTCAACCCAAAAGAGACTATCTCTAGGACGAAGACAAGATTCCACAAGAATCGAAGCCTCGTACTACTAGAAACTCTCAACAAGCCGGGGAACGCATTCTAGATTTTCCACCTAGACCCCGCAAAGCTAGAACAGTAGGAGCAGTACCTACACCCCCTAGAAATCTGGATAGTGACGACGAGTTTCACACTCCGTTACCACTAGACGACCTTCTTGAAGTCACTAGACTACGCGCGTCGGTAGCAGCCTACGAGGAGCTCCGCGAGCAGCAAGAAGAACACTTAGAATTTACCACAAACTTGAGAGTAGCTCTCACAAAACTCGCTCGCGAGTTACAGAAAAAGAAGACTCCTCGGAATCCTTTTTCGCACAAATCCATTAGAACAAGAATCTATAGAGAAAAACCTGCTATTCCTCGTACAAAGATGGCTGATGCACCTACTTTGCGAGAATCATGGCGAGACCTCTCCGAGGACGGCGTAAATCAGATTAAAGCTGACAAGCTGAGTAAAGTAAAGCGACCTGCGAGCTTGCTCGAAGGAAGCCGCGCGGAAAAGTTTGAGCAGTGGGAAGAAGACCTAGATCTGATGTTCCTCGAAGGTGGTGTTACCCTAGATGAAGCGAAGATATACATAGCTATCAGACAGATGGAATATGACTTGAGAAAGACCTGTGTAGGCTGGGATAGCTCGCGCGGAGACTCATATGAAAAGTTTATTGAGGACGTCAAAGAGGAAATTGGCTTTAAGGAAGGACGAGGATTGACTACAACGTTGGACCGTCTAGTAAAGAGACACCAGAGCATAGGGCTGCAAGTCAGCGAGGACGTGCTCAGGACATATAACCGTGTGTTTCGCTATGAAGCGAGTAAGCTCACAGCAGCACCCGCGTTAGTCTCAAATACATTCCTAGTAGCTAGATACCTCGAGGCGTTTGAAGAGGACTTTATCCGAGAGATCGTTAATATGCTACAACGCATACAGAGCGATAAGCTTTCCCTAGGGAAAGGCAAAGAAAAGAAGAAAGACGATCAGGATAGGCGACTAGAGGATCCATATACCCTAGATGAAGTAATGGAAGTTGCTTTAAACATTGCTACGAGCAGACTAGGAGATATATATACAAGGATCAATGCCTCTAGACGTACGAGGGATAGACACGACGATTTAGAGCCGCGCGTGTCATCTAAGCATGTCAAGACTGTTACTATAAAACAGGAACCTGAAGTCAATGAAATTTCTCACAAGATGTCTGTATCTGTGGATAAGCATGAGACGGAGATTCGAGATTTAAAGGATCTCGTTTGTTCTATGACGAACTCGATTGCTGAGACGCAGAAAAAGCAAGAAGCTTGGATGTCAATGGTTGTGAATGGGCAGATGCCACCAGGAGTGATGCGAGCACCGACTTTTGCACAGAGCAGAGGTCCTAGTTCAAGTCAGCAGCTCTATAATCCTTCCGCGGGACGACCTGGGACTCCTATGATAGGAAGTGCGGCACGAGGAGTGCAGCCACCCCACAACAACTGTTTCATGTGTGGTCAAAGCGATCATTTCACGAGGAGTTGTAAGGTCTACCATAAGATGCGAGAACTAGGGTGGATAGTCGATGGTCCCGATGGCCGAGGCATCCTCAGAGATGGTTTGAAAATGCCATTCATACCACCTGGTTCGAATAAAACTAGAAAGGACTTGATCGAAGAGTTAGCCAAGCAGCGAGGATGGCCTGGTAGTGATAGCTATCACCCAGACAGCTATATGTTTGCGCTAGAGGAAGACGATATGGGACAAAGGTTCCAAGAGTTAGCTATGGAGGACGAAGACATCGGGGAACAAGAGGAGAAGGAGGAACACCTTCTTACACTCTTGCTAGATCGCCAACAGCGTCGCTCGGGCAGAGGCAACCCGCAAGGGTCAAAAAACTAGAAGCTCCAAGGATGGGGCCAACGTCTAGAGTGCCACAACCTGTACCGGCCCCTGAGGATAAATCTAGATCTAGAAAACTGCGATCAGTGGTGGTAGAGATACCAACGCCTCCGCGGAGAAATATACCCAAGTCTGTTCCTGTTTCTGATTCCTCGTCATCTTCTTCTGTTTCTCTTCCTTCCAATATACCCACTAGTAAAGAAAACAAGACCCCTCGGGTCGAATTAAAAGATCTAGGCGATAAGGAGTCTGACGATGAGTTCTCGGACGATGAAGACGTGGATCCTAGGACGTCAAAACCGTCCTCGGAAAAACGACCATTTGATGAGGTACTTCCTATCGTTAGACCACCTGTTCCTAGTGAACATATTAAGGCTCGTAGCGATATGGTGCCTACTAAAAATATCACTCCCGACATGGCGAAAGAGGACTTGCTAAAGCACAAAGCAGTCAGCCGAGGAGTGCCTATTGTGGCCGATGATCCGAAATCAAGGACATCACCGAGTGCGCTAGGGAATAAGCAAGTACGCTTTAAAGGCACAGACGAGGACGTAGCTACTGATCTATGTCGCTCGGAGGTCTCTTTGTCTATTGAAGAAGTTGCTGCTATTTCCCCTAGCGTCAGAAAAATATTGATGCGAAAACTGCGTAATCGCCAGGTGTCAGGAAAGCCTGCCAAAACGTTCTTTAGCGAGTTATCGTCATATAGACGTTCCTCGGAACCTCTAGAATACAAACCTGTTCTCTCGGAGCATTCCTTGGTCATAGATGTCGAGGATATTGCGCTCGAGGAGGTGTTCGAAGTATTGACTGAGCCTAGGGGAAAATTACCTGAAGGTGCGGTCGTACAGAGGGATCCAGTTGAGACATATCAACAGGATGTGCCCGAGGGCGAGCGAAAAGACATGATCATAGTGGCTAGTAATTCTGACAACCTCTGAGTGGTATTCCCTAAGATCAATGGGTCGAACGAGGAAGTAGAAAACGTCAAGGACTGTGGCTCGCAAATCGTAGTTATGTCTACACTAGTAGCAGTTGGTTTGGGAGTAAGCTGGGATCCTACGGTTACCTTGCATATGCAGAGTGCTAATGGACAGCTGAAATCAACTAAAGGCATTGCTCGGAATGTACCGTTCGAGTTTGGCGACATTACTGTGTTCTTGCAAGTTCATATAGTTGATGATCCTCCGTTCCAAGTCCTCCTAGGACGACCCTTTGATGTGTTAACTTCTTCTGTGATCGAGAACTTCCCCGATGGTGAACAGTACATCACCGTTACTTGTCCGAATTCTGGGAGAAAGTGTACTATAGGTACCTATCCTAGGGGCATGGGAAAGAAGATCCGCGCTAGAAAAGAACCAACCCTAGTACCGATGAATGGGAATGCAGGGGCGGAAAAGCGTCAGGAAGAAGAACCAAAGAAGGAAGAAGCTGCGGCAAATTTTCAGACTCCCTTGAGGATATAATCGGCGAGCATGGAGAGGTTGTACTGAAAATAGGGTATGATGAGCATGGAGACGTGCGAGTGGAGGGATATAAACTCCCTGATAGAGAAAATTTCGAAAACGATGAGCTAGCAGAAGCATATGCGTTGGCTTTGGATAAAAATAGTTTAGATGAGCGAGCTAGGGATGTCTTAGAGTCATATGAGCAAAAGAGCGTCGACCAAGACAATATGGCAACCTATAGCTTGTGGAGAGAAGGTCTCGAGTTGGTAGAGGTCCCTACTGTGGATCCGAGTGATGTATATCTCACCACTAGCGACGAGGACACCTCTCTCCTAGCAAAAGAACATCAACGATTAGAACAGAGGAGACTAGGTTTCAGAAACCTGCTCTCGTTGATAAAGAATAAAGATTTCATTTCCATATGGGAACACCTGTTTGGAAAGTCAGCGTCACAAGTCCTATTGCGAGATTTAAAATCGCTCGGACCTAAGAAGTTCAAAGAAAAATATCTACGAGCGATTAGAACAGGTATCAAGGGACTAGATGTGCCCTGGGATCTGAGTGACGATAGCGATGAGCTGTCTGACGAGTACGATGACATTGAATGGCGAATCTGGATGGCAGATAGCATGAATCCTGGGTTCCTAGCTTATTGGAAACGGTTATATGGACGAGATGTTTGGCCTATACTGCTCCGAGGAGCGAAAGAACGAGGACTCGAGTGGTTTGTCATGCACTATGAGCACTTCCTTGTAGAAGAGGCAGCGACTCGCGCGCAAGCTAAAAATGGAGTGGGAAAGGAAACTTATATGCAGGACGTTGTGTCGGTATATGGGAAGTACAAACCAGTTGCATTGAAAGTGAAGCCGGTCAAAGCTACTTTGCCCTCGGAATTTAGGGTAGAGCGCCACATATATGGTGATCCGCTAGCGGATATGCCGGCACTCTCGACAAATCCCCCTGAATTCGTTCCGAGCGCTAGATATAACGAGGAAAGGAAAGCTATCATAGATGCACATCATCCAGAAGGGTTCCTATGGCCCGAGGAAAGAAAACTAATGCATCATATGATGAGTCTGCAAGAAGAAGCATTTGCGTGGGACACCTCGGAAGGAGGAACCTTCAAGGAAGAGTTCTTTCCTCCTGTGAAATTTCCCGTTATCCCTCATACGCCTTGGGTGGAAAAGAACATTCCTATACCACCTGGCATATACGATGAGGTTTGCAGAATCATTAAAGAGAAAATTAAAGCTGGAATATATGAACCATCAAGTTCCTCGTACCGATCTAAATGGTTCTGTGTCCTTAAGAAAGATGGAAAGAGTTTGCGACTAGTACATAGTCTAGAGCCTCTTAACAAAGTCACAATTCAGTACTCGGGAGTTCCACCAGCAACTGCAGAAGTTGCGAGCGCGTTTTCAGGTCGCTCGTGTCTAGCTCTATTAGACATATGGGTCGGTTACGATGAAAGATTGATTGACGAGGACTCGAGAGACTTGACTACGTTCCAAACGCCATTTGGACCGCATAGATTGGTAAAACTACCTATGGGTTGGACTAACTCAGTCCCTATATTTCACGATGACGTGACCTATATTCTCCAGGATGAGATCCCTGAGATATGTAAGCCATATATCGACGATGTAGTAGTAGGAGGACCAAAGACGCGATATGAAACGTCCGAGGAACCTCGCTATGAAACTATACCCGAGAACAAGGGTATTCGACGATTTGTATGGGAGCATTTCCAGAATGTTAATAGGGTCTGTCAGCGAATGAAGTATTGTGGAGTAACGTTCTCCGGACCTAAAGCGTACCTTTGTGTTGAGGATGGTTTAGTTGTTGGACACTGGGTGTCCTGGAAAGGTGAAAAGCCAAACGAGAAGTTAGCAGAAGTGGTCCTATCGTGGGATCCAGCGAATTTCCGTGATAAGAAAGACGTCAACTCGTTCCTCGGAACGGCTGGACAAATGCGTATGTTCATTAGGGACTATGCTAGAATTACTCGGCCACTCAATAAGATCCGAGGACCCCAAGCTGAATACAAGATGGGTCCCGAGGAACAAGAGGCGGTTGAGAAAGTGAAAGAAGGCCTTAGAAATGCACCAGCCTTGAGACCGATTGAATATGACAATCCATATGGACTCACCTTGGCTGTAGATACGTCGTGGCAAGCTGTTGGTTTCTACCTATATCAGCGCGATCGCAATGATCCTAGGAAAAAGTTCTTTAATTGGTTCGGGTCAGTAACACTGAACGAGCGCGAGGCTAGATTCTCACAACCAAAACGAGAGCTATATGGGCTCATGCTAGCGTTGATGGTCACTAAATATCAGACCATAGGATGTAGAAATTTAACTATAGAGACCGACGCTAGCTATATTAAGGGTATGCTAGACAACCCTGGTGCAGGACCTAATGCTACGATTAATAGATGGATTGAGGAAATTAGAAAATACCACTTTGAACTAGTACACGTTAAGGGTGTAGTTCATGGACCCGATGGGTTATCAAGGCCACCACCTGGAGGCATATTGACCCCTCGGCCACCTAATATGAATGATGTCGACTATGGCATTCAAGACGATGGGGAACCGATTACCTTTCGCATGGGCGAGGGTGAGTCCGAGGAACCATTAGAGTTTGAATCGTTCAAAGGCGATATTGATACTAGAGGTGGTTACTTTAATAAGGTCCTAGCTACGTCCGAGGACGACTTTGAGGAAGAACTCCAAGTCGCTCGGGAAGAAAATGTGTTTTATACACACACCGCGGAACGAATTAGATATCGCTCAGGTGTTGTGTTAGACTCTTTCCTACAGAATATCATGCTTCCACCTGAATGGACAGGGGAACGACAGAAAGAAAATCCATATGACGAGGAACACCGATCAGAGCGCGCTCACGCGCAAGATGATCGGCTGCCGTTAATCAGAGATTGGCTATCGAGGCCTAACTCCGCGTCGATCAGGAACCTGACCGAAACGGAAAAGTCCAAGATTAACAAAGAGGCATCTAGGTTCTTTGTGGATAACGAGGGACGGTTATATAGAAGGAATTTTGAAGATCCTAGTCAGCATAGGCTAGTGGTCGAAAAGAAGAAACGGCTATGGATGCTAGAGTCATCTCATGATTGCCTAGGGCATAAAGGGATGTTCGCTACGAAAGAATTAATAGAGAAAAGATTTTGGTGGCCGGATATAGAGTCGGATGTTGAATGGTTCGTCAAGTCCTGCGAGATATGTCAGAACAGACAGCGCGAGAAGGTTCAGATACCTCCGAGCGTGACCTACACTCCTTCTCTATTCCAGAAAATACATGTAGACGTCTTTAAGATGTCACCCGCTAGCAATGGCTGCAAGAACGTTTTACATGGACGTTGCGCGTTGACAAATTGGTCTGAGGCGAGAGCCTTGAAAACCAAGTCAGCTAGACAGATTGCAGAGTGGTTCTTTGATGAAATCATATGCCGATGGGGATGTCCCGAGGAAGTGGTGACAGATAATGTACCACAGATGATGGCTGTCCTCGAGTGGTTAGAGAAGAAATATGGGATACGAGGGATTCGAATCTCTCCATATAACTCTAAGGCAAATGGTAAAATCGAACAAGCGCACTTTGACATTCGCGAGGCGTTAGCAAAAGCTTGCAGCAATGACCTGAAGCAGTGGTATCAATTCCTGAAACCAGTCCTATGGGCAGACCGAGTAACAGTACGCAAGGGTTTAGGGTGTTCACCTTACTTCCTCGTAACGGGTGCAGAACCTGTGTTACCGCTCGACATAGTTGAATCGACTTGGCTAGTAAGGATGCCAGGGCGAGTTCTTACTCACGAGGAACTTTTGGGCTACCGCGCGCAGGCTCTAGCTAAGCATAGGGTGCATGTAGAACATATGATGGCCAGGATAGATGAAAACAAGATGAAAGCTCTAAAGAAATTCGAGAAAGATCATCGTTTCCAGATTAGGGACTATAACTTTGCTCCTGGAACGTTGGTACAAGTCAGAAATACCACTATCGAATCGAGTCTTGATCGTAAAATGTATCCTCGCTACCTAGGACCTTTAATAGTCATACGACGAACGAAAGGAGGTTCCTATATTGTAGCTGAGATGGATGGTACGGTTCTGAAAGGCAAAGTTGGCGCGTTCCGCGTGCTACCTCATATCGCTCGTTATAAACCCATAGCGCTGCCCAAAGATATACATGATCTCATAGATCTATCTAAAGAACAGCTAGAGAAATTGGTTGACGACGAGGATGATGTACAATATGGAACTAGTGTTGACTATGCATTCAGAGACGATCGTCTAGACATAGGAGACTTTGAGACAATGGAGGATAATGAAGTGCCAGACTTAGAACAGAAGTCTGAAGGTCCTCGCAGATCTAAACGTCGCTAGGACACCTATAAACAACTCCTAGGGATGCTAAAGCGTTCCGAGGAAAATAAATAAATAAATCAAACTCCAATATGAACATCAACAAGGGTGTATTTTGGTACTACGAGAGACATAGGCAACTATGGACTATCTACTGAGCTTGGGAAGAGGTGCTAGGAGCAGTATCAAGAGCCATATGGCCAGCTCGCTCAGCGCGAGTGGCTTGCTCGTGCTCAACTTCATTGAACTGCTTAGCCGCGAGTTTGTACTGGCTGATGGTATACTCGACGGCGTGGCGAAGGACAGCCATCTCAGTACGAAGACGGTTATGAACCGACTTCAAAGCCTCGTCCGAGACAGAAGAGATATCCATGAAGGGGAGCATGCTCATCAGATTGATGATATGCTCGTCCCCGCGGAGACGCATCAAGTGTTCCTCTATGTCATATGAGCATCAGTAAATGCACTAGGAAGAAAAACAACAGAATAAGACGTACCAGGTTCTTCGTCCCTGAGGTCAGTGAGAGCCTTCTCCACGCGGATGCGTTTAGCGGAAGCAGCCTTCGCGTTCTTGGCCTTAGAGAGATAGTAAGACGCTTTGAGATACGCTCGAGAAAGAATAGCCATGTTGGGGACCATATGATAAGGAATACATACCGTTTGAGAGCGACTTTCAGCTTTCTAATAGTCATATGGAAGTCAGCATGGTGCGAGGAATACAAGATAAAGGTACTCGTACCTTCTTCTTGCCACTAGGGGCATGAATAGAGGCGTTAATACCGCCCTCGACGTCAGCCATCTAGTATAGAAAGTTAATATGATGACTATGGGATAATATGAGGACTTACTTCGGCTTCAGGAGGCTCAACGATCTGGACATCGTCGTCCACCATAGCGGCATTAGCCTTACCACTAGTGGGATTGGCAGCGTTGCTAGAGCCCTGGAAAATAGTCAGAAG